>FASU01019897.1:0-11383 GCA_001486225.1 Heliconius pardalinus sergestus | reverse complement strand
TCTTCGGACATATTTCTCGACAAGAAGGTATTTCCATGCAACGCCTTGTAATTTAGGGAAAAGTTGAGGGTAGCAGGCCACGCGGTAGATCCCCCATGCGATGGACAGATCGAGTGAAGGCTGCCCTCAATGACCCTCTCTACGAGTGCGCCAGGCAGACAGTTAACAGGGTAGAATGGCGTCGGGCTGTGTGGCGCGCCACCAACCTTTAAAAAAAAAGACGACCACGACCGCTCTGTCAAGAGCGAAACGACAAAGAAGAGATGTATTTATCAGGAGGTCATCTCACATATTAAAATTAAAAACGGGGGTTCCAGTAGTTTTAATGAGAAATTTCGATTCTCCTAAGTTGTGCAACGCACAAACCTTTGCAAATTGCTCACCTTGGACAAAATGTAATCACGGATATTATGATAAGTGGCAAGTTTAAAGGAGACAGTGTGTTAACACCACGTAATCCACGTATACCGATCATACCAATGGACTTGCTCTTTCAATTTAAAAGGTTACAATTTTCCTTACAACCTACTTTTAGTAAAGCCCAGGAACAAACACATCAGGTAGCTTACATTAATTCGGAAAAACTATGTTTTTCACACGGCCAGCTATATGTGGCTTACTCACGCGTCTCAATCAACAAAATCTATTTAATTTTACAAGGTAGTGTTAAACTAATTTAGGTTCTGTCATGTGCGTCTGTCCGCAGTATAACTCAGAGACTATTCGTGCTAGAAACATGTATTTTTTTGGGTACCTCCCCTACACATAAAGTGTTTCGTCTATAGTGATACACACCCATGTGGTTAAATATATATTTAAGAAAATTAAAGATTTCTTAAAACATGTTTTTTGCTGAAGTAACCCGCTATTGTTTATAGGTGTATGAAAAATCACAGTAACATATTAAATATGTATAACGAAATTAAAATAAATTCTTTAAAAAAAAATAAACGAAAATCAAATAGAATTCCATCGATTTACTTAGTTCAATCGAAGTTTTTATGCAAACAAACTTTTTTACACAAACATATTGACAAGAATTGAATTTTCGAATTGGGAATCTCTCCCTTTTTTGCAGTTGGTAGAAAATAAGAACATTGTCTTTTTTGAAGTTACCTACTTGAAAAGAAACGAATGATAAGGAATTTCACTTCTAACACCAATTTTAAAAATATTTTTCCTTGTAACTATTACATTAATAAGACGATATGTTCTGAAACGTGATTTAATACAAGACACCTAAAGATCTGCTCTTTTCTAATTGATGAAAACTAGATAACGATATCGATTAGAAATTTGTTATCTGTATATATATTATATATTGCAAAATAATGGTTAACAAATACTTTTGTATCGAATTTCCTAGATGTGAAAGAATAGAGAATTTAGGGATAATAGACTTGCGTGAAAAAGTAATTTTCCACGTAGACGAAATCATAATACTTATATAAGCTCTTACAAATGGGAATAAAACTTTTGACACTTTTTTATTAGAATTTGTTAGTACGTCTATTTGAACATGTTGTTCATATTCTATACTCAAATGACCTTTACATTCCTCCGCCGATACGTTGATATGAGGCTTCATTACACGAAAATCATCACTAAAAATGTATCTCAGACGATGGAATGTTATTTGCTCATTCATTAATGTGTTAGACACTCTGTTCCCCACTTTCCGTCGGATTTTCGAGACGTTGAATAGCGGAACTGAACGCCGCGTTCGTTTTTTCGAACTTTTAAAACCTTAAAGGTATGTATAAGTAGGTACTATATCTTTATATAAATAAAATCAAGTAATTTAATCAATATTCACTAAATGAATTCACAATTGAAATTACAATTACAAATTACTTTCTTATCTCCTGCCTCTTACTTACAAGTTACATAGTAGCCTCACAAATTGGCTTCATGTTGAAATAACGATGTAAATGAAGACGAATAGGTATGATCAGAAAAATAGTTTTAGAAGTGTAAGTGCTTTAAGTGTCATATATTTGAGATAATATGAAGTCTACGACGATATAAAAATTAAATAATAAGTAAATTCCATAATACGTTATTAAGACGTTGAGACACTTCTATTCCATAATTTCCGCCATATTCTGGAGGCATTGCGTGTTGACTGGTGGAACTCAATAAAACAAGAAAATATTAAATATTCATAGAGTGGGGTCGAACCTCACAACGGCCTCAGTGACTAAATAACACAATAACGATTAATATAAATCGGTCACAAGTTCAAAATGTTAGGTTTAAGTTTAAATATTTAAGAAACTTTACATTAGTAAGTTAACAATATAACTCACCGTAGCAATCCAATATCGGTACGGATCAATGACATTCTGTATTTCCACTTTCATACCCACTTTGATCCTGTCTATCGGAGACATGCCTTTATTGTTTAAGGCCTCCAACGATACAGACTGACCGTCCAGAAGTGCCTGTTTCATCATTTCTATAATAGTATCACCATATCTCCCATTTATTTCATCTGGGGGTTCTATAAGCTCGTCGTATTTACCGCACCAGCCCAGTGGATGGACTTTTGTGTTCGATATGTCGCACCAAAAATCGGCATCGGCGCCTATAAATTTAATCCTAAGAAGATGCCCGCACACCATCGTAATTTCGGCAATCCAGTACACGTCTGGGTTGTTTTTGTGGCACACCTCGAGGAGCATGCCTTGCTTGATGCCATTGTCGAGGCTTGATTCTACCTGTAAAAGATACAATATTGTTAGCGAATTCGCGTAAAAGAGGATAGATGTAGGTGAAAGAGAGTAGTGGAATTGTGTCAATCGGAGGCAGCTGCTTGTAGGCAACGGCCCTTATTTCAAGGAAACTCGTGTCAAGTATTGTTATTAGGTGATACATATCACTTATTAAAATTACGTAGAGCCTCTTTCCTTACAATTTAGATACATATAGATTATATGCGTTTTTATTGTTACACCTAAATCAAATAGGACGTTTAACCGTTTTTCACTGTTAGTAAATACGTCGCAATTTATCTGTCAAAACTAGGAAATCATTTTTTTTGTTCATTTAATATTTCTTTTCCGGGTAAAGTTTGCACAGTTCCCCTAGTGGGTTTTTCAGATTTATCTACAATCAACTACACTAAATACAGTCATTCACGCCTCAATTGCACCACGTGGCGTCAAATCACATGTGATTAAAATTGAAAGAGAATAAAAAAAAATCTTTAATGCTTTTTTAATCCAAAGTTTAAACAACTTTCTTTAATAATGTTTGCTTTTCAAATACTTTAGAGAACATTACTACCAATAAAAGTGCGAATTTTTATATTTGTAAAGTACAAAAACCTTACCTTTTTTACTTTTTTGTACTTTTTGGAACAAATATATATGTATCTCATCTAAATATCTATACTGCATTAAATGTAGTGTGGATAGATTGTTGTGTTTTATATATTTTTTGTAAACATAATTCTAAAAGGTAACATTATCAAATTAATTATATAATTGTATTTATGTATAAGTAGGTCATATGGGTAATCGGTGGAAAGTTGTGAGTCATCCTTTCTGTTAGAATTTTACCACAGTCACATACATATAAACACATTATAGGTACCACAATTAGTGTTGTGACTAAAGATTAATTATAATCAGTAAGCAAAAACAAATGCAAGAATCCTTAGCCCGAACATACAATGGTAAAAAATCAAGCATAAGGTACTACACAAAGACAGTTTTAGAAATTCATGTCTTTTATACAAGAAGTTAAAAAGACTTTATAAGGAGATTACAATTTTATTTTATATAGAAGTGCCTCTAGAGTTGTATATTACACACAATACAGGGTGTGGAAGTGAGCTCTGATCCAAGATACAGTATGTTACATTATAGCCTTCTCCAATAAATAGACTATCCAGCATGAATAAATTTGTGCAGTTCAACAAGAATAACTTTTTTAGTTAAAGCATTAAAACAGCACTGTAACAGAATTATACATGAATAATCCAAGGCCAAATCAAAATAAGGAACAATCAATCACAAAAAATTGACTTCCATTAAAAATTTACATTTCAAGTATAAAATTTGCTATTCAGGTTTTTTTTTTCAATTTTAGTTTAACAAATGTTTCACTATATGTATTTGAAATAAATTCAATGCTAAAAAATAATTCTTTTTAAAATGATACAACATAATTTTTTTAATGCACTAGATAAGCTGTTGAATATCATAATTAATAACAAAAAGAATTATTATATTACTTAAATAAGAATATATTTTATTAATAAGTAATTCGATAATAAGGTATAAAATAAAACTAGGCATCATAAGAATAACATCTAAGTAATGAATTTAAAAATGTATTAAATTAATAAAACCAAAATAATTACATGACTAACCCACTTATTTTATATCAAAATATTGCAAGGCATTATGGTACCTTGCATTTAATATTTTTTTTTATAATTGTCTAGTAGCATTTCAGAGCTTATCTATAATAATACTGAAGAGTTTATTTTCTTGAATGGTCTATTCACAGGAACTAATGATTCAAATTGAATGATGATTCTTTTTGTGTTGGATATTCAGTCTGCTTTTAAAAGATATCACATTCATTGTTTTGGTATAACCCACTGCTATAGTGTGGTCAAAGTTACTTCTGGCACTTAGGCATTCTTTAAATATAAATTAATCAATAATACCGTAAGCTATATTGAAATCTATATTTATAGAGTCAATTCTATCAATTATTTTTTTATGTATTAGATGCATAGTTATGTATATTTTTTAAATTGACTTGGAACTGGAAATTTTGGTATTTACTATTTACTGAAATAAAATCAAGATAAAAAATTATAAGTGTAATGTAAATTGTATATGTATATATATTATGCAGCATCATGATTATTATATATAATATATAGCATAAATTGTTTTAAAAATATATAATTTATTGAATAGAAAAACGTATTTAAAAAATAACTTTTTGATAAAGAAGCATAATATTCTTTGTTTAATTTATTAAAAAACAGAATAGTACAGAAAAAGCTCAAGAACAACGTATATATAATAAGTCATTTACGCTCTTAGTATTATGTCCTCATAATTTTAAGTGCTTAATTTTATTTCGTTACGACAATGAGGTGGTCACGACGATTTTGAAATTATAACTAAGTACCATATGGAGTTATGATAATAAGAAAACAAATAATAGAAATAACAAATATAATATAAGAATAAATTTAATTATTCAAGCAATCTTTTTTTATTTTCTGGATGTTCATCTAAAAATAACTTTACATGGCCTTAACGCTACAATAGTGATATAAAGATTTTTAAATTATCTCTTCAAACTCTTTGTAATAATTTGTAAAAAGTTATTATAATTTAAAAATCGTATGATTAGACACAAAATATGAATGTTTTCAAGAAACTTATAATAAATCAAAAACTATTTATCACATTATACAACATTAAAAGAGCAGTTAAAACTCGCTACTTACATGAGAAAATAATTCTTCGGGGACTGCAACGCTTTTAATATCTTCCAAATAATTGTTCCAATCGAACTCCATTATTAGTATAATTAAAAAACTTATATATTGACCTCATTAATTAAAATATTTAAAATTGATAAAAATATGCTTAAAAAACCGAAACGAACTTAAATCCCCTCCTTGCAGTTTCAGTTCACTGAATGAAATTGAAATTCATTTTCCCCTACTGATTGTATCCTTCCCTTTCTCTCATATATACATTGTGCGAATAGTACTAATACTAACTTAAACCTGCACATCATAATATCACATTTAAGGCGATAACATACATTATTATTTATAATAATATTTAATTATTTACAATATTCCACAAATGTATATTATTTATATAAAATTTCGTTGGTATAATTATTATTTTTGTGTGTAAAAAAAATATTTTTGTAAAAAATGTGAAGTTTTAATCGTAAGGAACTTATTAACATTTTCTTTTCCTTTGTTTTGCATCTTTTGTTTTAATATAGAAAAAGAAACAAGACAAAAGTTATGTAGATAAAAATAAATTTAAGCTTTTAAATATCTCATATTTTTATAAATATACCTTCACTTAAGTTACATTTTATGTTCACAATATAAAATGTAATCAAATTTTAGGCACAAAAATATATTTAAAAACTATGTCTATTTTAAAATTAAATTATGTTATATATTTAAGAAACAATCTGTTATTGGCCTTATCTACTGTGATACACCTTATGTAATAACAATATTAATATTAATAATTTAATTCAAATTACTTTTATCCTCCATCCAATTCTATATTTTATTTATTTTTTTAATTACTGTACATTTTAATTAAAAAATAAATTAAATAATTATAGTATATAAAATATATGCTATCTGTTTTGAATGACTTATCGATGACGGCAGAAAGAATGAAATGTAACGAACGACAAATGACAAATCGTTCACCGTTTTCAGTCGATGTCATGAGCTTTGTATGCAGTTTGTAATTTTTGTATTGTACGACAGCTGAGTCAGATTAATAATATCTGCTTGGCGTTAACTATTGACGTTTTGCAGTGGAATAACATATTTAATCTCTATAATTTTTATACGGTATTAAAAACCCTGTGCAGTGCTACGGATTTAAGAAACTGTGTTTATATCTCGTTACGGTGCATTTATAATGTGAATACTTTCTCTTCACGGATTGTGTTGCAACATCAACAATGGAAGGTTTTATGCCGAGCAGTGTGCTTATTTCTTTATCTTCAAACACTTCAAATGGTACAGATGATGAGGGTTGCATGCTACTTAACACTTCGACTAGTATTATCATAACGGGGGCGTACAATGGAATCCCGCAGACCTTGATATTGAATTTAATATCGTGGACCTGCTTAATTTTATTATTCACGGTGTTACGTCGCACCGCGTGGAATTACGGAAGAATGGCTCTTGTGCAACGTTCCAGGAGTCGATGGACTAGCTTATTCTTCAGAGGAAGTGATAACGACTCTTTAGTCGAAAGAAGAAATAGCACTGATGAGTCGTTAAATATCGATGAGGGGTTTTTCACATGGCTGCCCGCAGTATTCAAACTTACTCGCGAACAAGTACTTGCTAAGTGCGGACCGGATGCAGTACATTACTTATCTTTCCAGAGACATGCCATAACTCTGATGTTTATTGTTGCCTTAGTATCTATTGGTATTATTTTACCAATAAATTTTTCGGGCACATTGCAAGCAGACTCCAGTACATTTAGTAGCACTACACTTTCTAATATAAATGGTAGATCACCATGGCTCTGGGTACATACTATTCTAAGTATTTTATTTTTGCCCATGTCAGTTTTAATAATGAGGAGGTGCACTGGTAGAAAACCCGTACCAACATCTATGACTGGTACAATAATGATAACAAATATATCAAAGGCAGATAGAAATGAGGCTACTATAAAAGCATATTTTACTCATAATTTCCCACATATTCAAATAGCTGACCTACGCCTAGCCTATAATATAAATAAATTAAATGAAGTACAAGAAAAGAAGGAAATGGTAACAGAAGCTCTTATGTATACAGATACTTATTTTAGAAAGACTGGTAAAAGGATTACAGTAAAACCACAATTGTGTGGACCAGAGGTAGATGCATTAGAATATTATACAAATGAGGAGAAACGTCTTAAAGATGAAGCGAAGAGATGTCGAGCTATTGTATTGAATGATCCTCTCGGTATTGCTTTCTTGACTCTACCATCTTATCAATTAGCAGAACATGTCATTAACCATTTTAGATTACATAGAGGATGGGTCCTACAACATGCCACTAATCCTTCAGATATTATTTGGGAGAACTTAAGTGTTCAACCTGGAGTTTGGTACCTGAAAGCTATTTTTGTAAATCTCTTTCTATTTGTTGTCCTGTTTTTCTTAACAACACCAGCTTTTATTGTAAACTTATTTAATGCAAGAGTTGCCAGACCAGAAACCATGAATAAAATTAGTAGTTTAATATTTGAGTTTCTTCCTACATTGCTGCTATGGACCATGGCAGCAGTGATGCCTGCAATTGTTGCATTCTCAGATAAATTTCTCTCCCATTGGACTAAATCTCAACAAAACTATTCTATTATGGCCAAAACTGTGTCTTTCTTACTTCTTATGACTTTGATTTTACCATCTCTAGGATTAACCAGTGCTGAAGCTTTCGTTGCTTGGACTTTACATCATGAAAATGATACAATGCGATGGGATTGTGTTTTCTTACCTGATAAAGGTGCCTTCTTTGTAAATTATGTAATAACTTCAGGATTTATTGGGACTGCACTGGAACTTATTCGTTTTCCTGAGTTGTTTTTGTATGTGTGGTATCTATTGCAATCTAAGTCTAAAGCGGAAAAGAGTTATGTGAAAAAAGCTATCTTATATGAATTTCCTTTTGGAGTACATTATGCTTGGAGTTTAGCTATTTTCTCAATTACCATGGTTTACAGTCTTGCCTGTCCTCTCATTGCACCATTTGGGTTAATCTATTTTGTTTTAAAACATATTGGAGATAAACATAATTTATATTTCGCATATGGTCCTTGTGACATGAGTGGTGTAGGCGGAGGGCGCATACACTCTACAGCGGTCAGACTTATCCGTGTATCTGTGTTGCTACTCTTGATTAGTATGGCCGCTTGGGCAGGATTACGAGCTGGGTTTGAAGCTAGAACTATAATATTGATAATGGCTTCTATCGTTGCATTTGGGACATTTTTATTGTTGAGTCCGTTCCCGAGTTGCACTCCCCCAGCACCATTGCAGGAGGAATCAAGAATACGTTTCCCAGAATATGTGGCGCCTGTACTCGCAAAGCCTTTAGACTCGCCACCGACTACCAGCCCGTCCACACCAGACTATGGTGCGTCCTCTCCTGTCGTCAACTTATCATATAATCCAGACCCCATAAATATTTAAACATACAATACAGCCTAATAAAGTAATTTTTGGCGTCATATCAAGAGATAAGCCTATCTTTTAGATACGGTTCGCGATTTGTATAGCAGCTGAATGGGTATTTTTTCAATGTAAATAACTAATGCAATATTTTTATATCATAATATAAGTCCTAGTCTTTAGGATATTCAATCAAATCTGTTTTGAATTTTATTACTCTTGTGAATGAGAAAGCGTTTTTAACGCACTTACTAATTATTTGTTAAAACATCTCATCATCATCTCTCTGTATTTTCCATATATATAATGCAAGTTCTGTGTGTTTGCAATCCCATTTTTTTAATTAGGGATCATATGAATCTTAAATGTTTTAAATCTAAACATTTTATATCACTTAGAATCAATTATCTTTTAATCTAAACTAATTCAATCTTAACCCTATAGAGAAATTATAAATTATATTATCAAGTCACATAGAATTATCAGAGATATCGTTTTTATTTTATTACATTTAGATATAAATATAGAGAAAAAAAAAACGAAAATCGGCAACATCTTCGCCAGTAGGATAAATAAAAAATATTTTGCATAATTAATTGCTTTAAATGATCAGCATTACGTTAAATTTATTATACATATAATATATAGTAATAATTTCTGCATTATATTTAATTAAACACTTTTAGTACATAAATTTCAGGATAGCACTAGTCTGTTGTTAAATGTAGCCATTTTATTATTTTTTACTGAGAATTATTACAGAACAGTACAGATTATGTACATTCTTGTTTAAGTGGTTACTTTAAACCATTCGGTGACGATTTGAGATATAAAGGCAATTCGTAAGGTATTGTTTTTTTTTAAATAAATAATGCTGAAATGTCATCTTATAATGCCATGTAAACTTTGTAAACAATAATAAAAAATATAAATTAAAACGTAACTTACTGTTGAGCGTATTTTTCGCATTAACATTCTCTAGGTACACCAATAAATTTTATGGTACATAAATTGATTACTAATTTGTACGAACTAGTCATTTTCTTCTATAACTTGAGACAATTGTATCGCTTCATTATTAATGAAAACAAATATACATTTTTTTTTAATTATTATTATTTTTTTATTTTTGATAATATTATTTTAATTAATTAATTTTATAATAATAATGTAAAAAGGTTTTATTTCTCTACGTCTAGTTTTATAATTAAAATATACATTGCAAAAAATTATAGTACATTTCAAAAATCTAATAAAATTATTGTATTTACAGAAAAAATATTACATGGGACAGATCAAATTATATCATTGTTGTCGACGGATGGGTTTAAATACTCAGATTTTTAGTTAACAATTCAATACAGATTCAAAAATTCTTTTGATTATATTTTTTTCAGCTTCACGCTGTATCCCCCATTTAGCAGGGTAGGCAGAGGGAGACTTATATTATTACATCCGCTCCCCACCTTCCGCCGAATTCTGGAGGGATTGCGTTTAGAGTGGCGGAACTCGAAGGCCGCGATTGAAAATATTACATATTTCATTTCCTCGAATAGGAATCGACCGTCAACCTGTTGCGTTTACAGTCTTCACACGCTTGTGCGCCACAACTGGCCTCAATCTTCTAATTTTTTTATAGTACCTAATATATATACCTAGTATATTATGTAAATTATTATTTTTATTGTGATCTTAACGGCTGTCTAATTTGCTAAGCTTAGGTATTCACGTAATTAATAGCCCAATAAGTTATTTTTTTTATTATATTTTGGCAGGACATAATTGTTTTGATAATTGCATATTTGTTATTAGAAATTAATAATTAATTGCGAAATTTATAAACGCTATAGAAATTGTATCTATTAATTAAGCGACCTTCATTCGCAAAGTAAATGGCATGTAAAAAAATGTCCTACACAGATGCTAAAAACAAAAATTGTAAAAATTATGTCAATTTTTTTTATCGTAGCTCGATATGAACGTATCTATAGTATAGTATAGTTTAATTGGTCCAAAAGTCGCGGATACAAATCCTGCTACGTTAAAAAAAAAATAACAAGCACTTATTAATAATAATTAATAAGGAAATGTTTAATATAAATGAAATATCAGTTAGTATGACCTAACGTTGAGCCTCTGTTGTTGATAATATATTATTGTAAATTAATATTAGTTTGTTTGTATATATAGCCAATTAATAGATATATTTTGTTATATTATATATTATATGTATGTAATGTTTGTGTTACAACATTGTTTCATCGCTATGATAAAATACACATGTGTTTCGCACTTAGATTTTTTATTTATATTAATGTCCATTAAGTTATACTGAAAATACGACGTCGTCGCGGCGCAGGGACATAAGCCTGTTGTGGGTTCGATTCCCACTTAGGGGAATGAATCCTATATCTTATAAAACAAAGTCGCTTTTCGTGTCTGTCTGTTGTTTCTAACT
>FASU01019896.1:2238-13656 GCA_001486225.1 Heliconius pardalinus sergestus | reverse complement strand
GTCGTAACCGTGTGCTGGGTTTCGTCTAGAAATTCGCAACTTTTGGTTTCTCCTTTTGATAGGCCAGATGTTATTTTCAAGTTTTTCATTTTACGGCTAACTTTGAAACTCTTGAATATGTCTCTTGTTGGTGTGAAGTCAAATCTCTTTTTTTTAGTTTCTACATCTTTTTCTTTTGTTTCTGATTTCGGTGACGTTGCTATGCGAGAGTCACTTTTGAGTCTTTTTCTGTTTATGTAAAAATGTACATATATATATATTTATTCGAAAAAGAAAAAATATAGATTACTCTTATTTAAATCGGCTTCAGGTTGTATCTCTAATTCATCAGGGTAGACAGAGAGATTGAACCCACAACCAGTAAAATTGTAATTTTACAATGATAATGGACATAGTCACTGAACTATAGTGAACTTAATCATGTAACACTAAATTGTAAGTTTCTCCTTCTTTCTGATTTTTTTATGATTATGTTTTATTTGTTTATTTGTCATGTACACATATTTATTTGTAAATAAATATTTATTCATATAAAAAATTGAGGCCAGACTTGGTGCAGGGGCACCAACATGCAACTGTTAATGCGACAAGTTGTGAGTTCGATTCCCACTGAATCGTTCTAGTAACGAATCAAACCGCGGGGTTAAGTTCCGTTATTTAACAGGCAATGCCTCCAGAATTCGTCGAAAAGGGAGATACGGGACTATCTTAATGGGTATGGAGTGGTAAATTTACCTAAAAACACTAAAAGGTTTAGTGTTTCTCGTCGGTTTGTGATGCAGTGAGCCGAGCGAGGAGTGACGTGTCACTCCCGCGTCCTCACCGTTACGGCAGTTCCACGATTCACCTAGCTTCAATGTACTGAAATATTATTAAAAAAATATTAAGTTTTGAATAGAAGTCTTTATTAGACACAAAAAAACTAATCAGTCGAAAATTAAATACTATAAATCAATATATATTTGTGTATATATAAAAAAGATTTTTAAAAAATTATAAAAATACCATCATGCGATAAATAGACGCCCCCTAGGATACCCAAACTCACCCATACGGATGTCTCGGGGGCAGCGGCGGCGGACACCTCTTGCCGGCGCGCCGCATGGTCGCGTACACGCACTCCACGGACTCGTAGGTGGGCTCGTGCTCGTGGTCGTCGAGCGCGCGCACTAGCGGGTTCTCTTCCGCTATCTCCTCGTACACGCCCGACGACACCGACACTAGCGAGACTAGGGAGCGACGGTCGCACATGCTGGATGTAACAATTCAAATTATACATTAACTTCAACTTTGTTTAGGTAAAGCTTGAACGATATAATAATTATACAAGCGTGGATTGAAATAAGTGAGTTTAATAATGTATTCATGTGGCCGTCGTAGTCCATTGGCAGAAGCATGGGACTGTAAATCCGCCAGTTGTGGATTTGATTCACACTCGGAGAAATAAACTATTATTTATTATTATCTTTATTTCATCGCTCCAGTAACAAGGCAAATCGCGACACCGAGTTCCGCTACTCAACACGCAATGCCTCGACTTTCATTTTCATCAGTGTTAACAGTATACAATTATTGTTCAATATGTAAATACAAAGTGCAGGTTTTAATTGCGTTACCTATAAACAATGAAATCAAATCAAATTTGGACAGTGCGTGGGGAACGAAATACAAAAAACCTCAATCACCTGTCATCACCGGTCTCAGGACACAGCAGGCGCCGCGCACGCTCGGCGAGGTCGCCAGCGCCGCTGCAGCGCGACAGCTGGCGGTGGACGCCTTTGCGCGCTTCCTGAATAACATGTGTGAAATTAATTAATAACATTTCATTCATTAATAAATCATCCTACAGAGATGCTAACAACATAAATAAGTTGTAACAAGCGTATAAGAATTTCGACGTAGCTTGATGAGAACGTATGGCTTAGTTGGTCAGAGTGCTTGGGCGGTTTTCAAAGAGGCGCGGGTTCAAATCCCGCTACGTTCAACTTTTTACACGTTTTCTAAATAAATAAAAAAATATATATTCTCTACTTTTTCTGGCTTCACGCTGTATCCCGCACATAGCAGCTATATGAGTGCTGTAAAGTCAAGCACGAGTCAATCTCGCATATGTGCAGTCGGGTGTATAATATCCAATATATTATTAAAGCATATAACTGAGGCGAGTAGTAGCGCAGGGAAACAAGCGAGTTCGCGATAGATTATAGGTTTGATTCTCACTAGAGGTTATGACATATTTAATATTTTCATATCATAGCTCTGGTGTGGAAGCAAAGCGCGGCGTTGAGTTCCGCCGAGGCTAGCAAGCTATAGCCTTTAGGAACAACGAAGCGCCTTAACAACAATTTATATATTACTTTTACCTTAGACATGATGAGATCAGTGTCGTCGAGGGAAATTTCCGAAGGGCCACTATACCAGCTGGTGCGACGTAATTCACCTATTAAAAATTAAATAATAATATTATTAGTTGGTGGTGCGTAAAACTAAATAAAAGTAAAATACTTTTTTAAAGAATTTAATAAAAATAAGTTTTTTCTAATTTTTACTACTTTTTAAAATTTTGATAGATTTCTAAGTAAATATAAGTTTTTTTTACCAATAATAATAAAGAAAAAAAAGTCGCTCTCACCACTCTGATGACAACCAGTAGACAATTCAGGGTGACTTCTGCTCAATTGGGAAGTGCGTGTGTTTTCCTTCATCGCTTGCTTTATGGCCACCGTCAGCTCGTTGCCCAACACGCTGTTGAACTTAATTTCACCGCCACCGTTAAATATACTGTAAAATATTTTAAAAAATAATGTTGATTAAGCTTTAATTAATGTAGGTGCCAAATTATGGAGATTTGTATAATATAATTTATAAAGTGCAAAGGCTTTTGGTTTCACGCTGTTTCACGTACACAGTTGGGTAGGCAGAGGAAACTAGTAAGAAGACTACGTTTTACACATTTCGCAAAGTATTGGAGATGTTGAGCAGCGATTTGTCTTGGTACCAAAGTGAGTAAGTGAAAATAGCTCCTTATCTCGAGTGGAAATCGAACCCACAACTGTTGCGTATACAGACAGACGCTATGCCGTGCTACGACGGCTTACTTAACATTTTTTATTATAAAATCTAGGATTACATTATACATATGTTTAAAATGATTTAATAACACAAAAAAATATGGTTAGTTGCTCATAAATAAAAATAAGTGAATATAAAAATATTATATATACCTAAACATATATACGTTATTACGATACATTACTTATAAATTATAATACAGATATTTATATGTATGTATAAATGAACAAAGCTTTAAGTGCAAGTGCAAGCAGTTGCAGCTTCGGAAATAAAATATTTAGTACTTTCATATCCTCACTCTGGTAACGAGGCAAAGCGCGGCGTTGAGTTCCGCCATTCAAAATGCCATCAGAATTAGGCGGAACGTGGGGAACGGAAGTGTCTTAACAATAGGTTCTCAGGTACCCTTTGTCTACTCCGCTTTGTGCAGAGGATATCAGCCTGCACTGAAGTAACATTTTGATTTAAAGAGTTTAAAAAAAGGAAAACTAAACGAATGTTAAAAATAATACAACAAATGAGATAATGAATAAGCAAAATATTTTAAAGGAAACATTCTTGTCAAGTAATATCGGGAATTACCTACGCTAATGATCAGTGTTCAAAGAAATAGATGATAATTTGGAAATAACAATACAAGACGTTGTTTATATACACATATTAATTATTATTTTATATTATCTTACTTTAAGAGACTAGTCAACGCACGGCCGTCACTCCACACTCTAAAATTTTTAGAAAATGGGTAAAGGAAGTGTCTTAATGGGAACGGAGTGTCAACACTAGGTTACCAGGTTCCATTTTTTATTAAGCATCTAACCAATTTTCAATGCACATTGCGTGTTCAGTGGCGGAACTCAACGCCGCTATTTGTTTTTAATAAAAAATATATATTTTTTTATTTTTAATAAAAATTTGTTACTAATAAAAATGGAAATGACATATTTTCCTAGTGGGATCCAAACACAACGTTGCACCACGGCGTGCACCGTTAGGTTTACTATGCACAGATTAAAATTTCATTTTTAATAATAAGTCATGTTTAGTCAAGTCAAGTTTTTTAAGAAAGGCTGAGAGAAACTACAGGTACACAAGTAGGAATTGAACCCACAAACGTCGTGCGCAACGACGATTAACAGATATTTTGATAAATAAGCATTATAATTAAAACTAATGTCATTGAAAACAATACCCCGTACATAATATAGGTCATTAGTCAGCGTTTCTAACGCAGGCAGGTATGCTATGCCATTACGTTAATTGAATTTGTTTTAAGTCACGTAGTTAACGGCTATTTCTTACATTTTCTAATTACTTAAGCATCTTTACTCTTTAAATTTAATGGTTACAGTACCTAATTGGAGGAAGTCAGAGGAATTAATGCAATATACTTATTTTAAATATTATTTGAAAATAAAAATCACATTACATAAATAAGATTATTTAGTAGTATTTAGCTTAAAATAATCTAAATTTTTTTCTTATTTTTGTTACTATGAATATAATAATAACATATTTATAAAAATAAAGTAAATATATAATAACTATAATAAGTTAACAATATATACAAATATATTAATAAGAAACACACTAATTGAAATAGTGCAAACAATCAACCGAAGATAAGGTGAAAATTCAAAATTGTAAACTCAAAAAACAAACCTATCAATGCTAAGAACACAAGTCTTATTCTTATCACCATTTTCCCTGGTCTGGATGATATCAGTGATGTGTTGCCACTGTACCACCATATCTGTGTCTGACTTTGAAAATAATAAGCCGCTCGATGAAAGTGTTAATTTGCTGTTACTGGCAACACTGCACTTACGAGATAGCTCCGTGGGTACAATCGTCACTGAGTATGAATCTTTTAATAATGTTTCTGTGCCTGAAAATGGGGTGAAGCATGATGGGCAATGTTTAATTTCATAAAGTTTTTTATTAATTTAAACTTCAAAATATAAAGATACTAAAAAATTACTAACAAGACTGTTTAAATTGTTAAAAGTACCTATATAAAATAATTTTCTTATTACAATTTTATTCTGTGTTTATTGGTAACAAAAATCCATTGTAATATAATTATGAAATTAATACATTGCCATAAAACACACAAGCACATAAAATGATCCTATGAAATATGTTAAACACAGACTTATGCCAAAATTTCTGTAGTATAATGATTTTTATGTTATATTATATAAGCATATAGACTTGTAGACCATGTACTTGTAGATTTGTAGACTTGTAGACAGATTGGCTACAAAAATAGTGTAATCTAAATTGTATTAAAATTATAAAACAAAGACGGTTGATAATATTGTTTTTTAAGTAATGATTATTTATTTATTTTCTTGACTCTTTAAGGGACAATGAAATCAGTCAAGTAACAAACTCATCAAATTGTTCATAATTAATTAATTTTGTAGTAATGTTACATGAGTTTTTGGGCTATTAATAACATTAATCTTAGATGACTTATAATATATTTTTTTAATAAAATGTTTAGTTTTTGCTATATATTTTTTATTTTAAGGAAAATCTTGTATGAAACATGTTAAAAGAAGACAAAGGTAGAATTTACATTTATGATATATTCAACTATAAGTGCTCTAAATATTTGCATTCAATATCATGACGTCAAAAGACTCATTTCTAATTCAAGCCATGAACATGAGAAGACTAAAATAATAATATTAACAATTTCTAGGTTTAATTATATGGAAATTAGTTTTAAATTAAATAATTAAATTCATGAGCACTTGTTACAATTTCACTTCTCGTTTTATGTTTATATGTATGATGTTATCACACTAGTTTGGTATAGAGTAATTTATGATTTCACTTTAGGCTAATTATATTTATGTAATGTAATGGAAAAATAAACTAAATCATTTTTTTTTATAAACTCACGTATATATTCATATTGATTGACTTGCTAGACTTATAGTAAAAATAATAAAAATTGAAGGTAGATAACTAAATCTCTATTGTTTTAATAAATTCACTTACCAAGAAGTTTTTCACCATTTAATAATTCGCGAATTTTGTCCATCCACTGCTGCGCTTCCTGAAGACTTTGTGCTGCCAGCAGTATACGCGGTTTACATGGTTCCTCAATTGAAAATACTGCGAAAGCATGAGGTCGAGTACGAGACTTGGCACGTTTTACGATACAACCAGTGCGTAACTCAACTGTGCCCGCCGGAGCTCCTGCTTCACTACAGTAAACAGCCAGCGAACCACCAGCACTAGTGGGACTCGGTCGCAAAATGCACCATTGTCTCTTCCAAGACTGCCAATTACAATAATTAATGCATCAATTTCATGACTTACGACTACCGACCACCCAACTAAGAAACAATACTTACCTTGAAAGGATTCAACCCGAGGTTCGGTTTGAATGGATACTTCACTTCTAAATAGCCAGACATTTTTTAGCCTGAACTAGTTAATTTAATAACATATCGTAGCTATAAATTTAATTTAAATAACTAAATTTGCATGGGATGCACCATGCACATGTATCCAAACAAATTGTTTAATGTTTACAAAATTTTCACAGATAACAAACTGTACACTTCAGTGTTGTGTCTGACAGAAAAATCGATAATGAAACCGGTTTTTCCAAGATACGTTACGCAATTTAAAATTGTTCGTTTATGTAGACTAAATACGCGAATAGTTATTCTAGATTATTAATAAAGTAAGCTCGAATATAACATTATTAAATTCAATTAATTATGACTAGAAGTTTTGGACACAAGCAAAACTCTGTGTGTACCGTGTTTTAAATAATTTTAAATCGGTTTTGATTACATATTTTGTTATGATAAATAAGTTTTTATAAAAATATATCAATATTTTATATTAAAGTCATTCACGTATTTATATATGGTAATTTAGTTTCATTGTAGTAAATTGTATAAAATAATTATCGCAGGTACGGTAGGATAGTCCGGATAATCGCGAATTCATAAAACCGAAGGCCGGATAATCGAGTTCTACTGTACTTGTTTATAGCTTGTGTATTATGTATTTTTTGGCGGAGTATTACAACCTGTTCAAACATCATGGAGTGTAGATAATCATTGGTCCGCGATATCGTGTGACCTAAGTCTGCAATCTAAGTAAAGTACGGCCAGCTAGTCATGGCTGTCCTGAAGGAAGGCTTTCTGAACTTTTGCGAGAACACAAAAGTAATTCAAATTAGTAAATAAATATGGAGTTAAATGGAGCGAAGCCGCGAAAGGATCGGTCACTATTTATAAATATACCTCGAATATAATATAATTCTTTAAATGATTAGTGCTTGGTTTTTACCTTCCATTTTTTTAAATTGGAGACTTGCGTGTTTTATAGTGAATAAGAATTATTTTTTTACGTAATTCGCTCTTTTTATATATAATTTATGAAGTGTACGAATATATATAATGGAGTCAGGCGTTGCATTAATAAACAATGTAGGATTGAAATCTTTATTTTTATAAATTTTTATAAATAATGCAAACCCAAACATTTAAATAGTACAATAATATACGCTTAAATGTTTAATTTACATAATTTTATTGAAATTTATAACAACGTCAATTATTATTCGAATGTCTCGCATATACACTATAAACTCGAGGCCACATAAAAATTAATACAAAATAAAATTACTAAACACTAGAATAGGGACATAATAAAATACATAGCCACTTTTCACTAGGTTCTCTGTGCCAGTCATACAAAAAATGTTGGAAAAGTGCACTAGGTCAACATTTAAAATAAAAAACTATATAAATTTCCCTAGTTCCAAATTATTTCTAGTCAATCAAGCTGATTTAATTTTTAATTTAAAAAATCTTCCTAACCAAGGCCAACATTTTTTTTATAAGCATTTATAAATTATTTGAGTTACAAAAAATAAATGAAATTTGGGAGATAAAAATATCACAAATTATTTTAAATTATATAAAACTAAAAATGATTTAACGTTTTGCTACAAAGTAGTCATATTAATAATTTTGTCATCGCCCTTGAGTCCTTGTAGCTGCAGATTTCCATACCTCCATACTTATTACTGTAAATTTTCACAAAATCCGTTCAGTGCGTTCCTTTGATTTAAAATAAAAAAAAAACAAAAAGAAACTCAAAAACACATTTTAAGTAATAATTTTAGCCACCTTAGCAAGTGCATAAAATGAATGTAACATAATATAGTTATTATTAAAATATATTTAATTTTTTTTTATACATAAAAGCACCAAACAACAAATTCGACAAATACCATAATTATCATCACATAACAAAATCGAGAAAAAAAAACCAAATCAAATAATTAAAACGTATAAAATAACATAATACTAACTACTACTCTAAATAAGCTCATAAATGTATAAAATCTATACTAAAGGCCCAACTGGATAGCTGCAGGTTTTTTTAAATCATAAATGTAATGTATACAAGACTTATTTTATTCGGAAAAAATATAAGGACAGTTCTTTACATATTTGTAAGACCGAAATTTTAATGACTACTTAAATGAACTAATATTTCTGATATTAATTTAAAGATATAATTTTGTGTATATTTTACAGCTATTGTCAACTTAATTAATAATTATGTACTAAAATTATAAATATTTAGAAGCCTCAGTTAAATACTATGATATAGTGTGATTATTTTTTTTAAATTCATAAGATTCCAATAATACTAAAATGGCTTACAAATAATAAACATTAAACATACTCTGAGCTAAAGCTAAGTAAAAATATATATGAAAATAAAAATTTTACATTTGTACTGTATTACAATGTGATTATTTTAAATGCATTGTGGTGTCATTTTATATATGAACTACTTAGAAAAAGATGGCGATTCTTTTGTTTATTTAGCTTAGCGTATATAAGTTTATTATTAAGAAGTGCGAAATTACAAAATCTTTTAGAACGTTTGGATTTTTTTTAATATTCTTAAACATTGTCATGTTTTTATGTATGTCTATGCTATTTTTCTTCTTTTTAAAGTCAAATAATATAATATATAACAATTCTATAAATAAAATACGTGTAATAAAGCGTGTTTAAAGCATATCGTGTCACATATAAATAAATTATGTTATATAACCTCCCATTCACTATCTAAATGGTCGTCCGGCGATATAAGACTGTCCGCGTCTTTAACAGCATTCTTTATATCTAATTTCAATTCAATATTCTCTAAATTCCAATTATTCGGTAGTTTCACCACTTTAGGAACCAAATCGCCGGTTTCGGTTTTCTTTTGCACCGGTTTCTCAATTTTAGCGAAATGTCTATCGGCTTTTGTTAATGTTTTATCGGTTTTTATTGTTATTTTTTCGGTTTTTAATTTTTCTTTGTCCATTATGAACGATTTTTCGATTTCCGGTTTGTATGTGATTTCTATATCCGGTTTATATTTTATTTCATTTTCCTTTTCTTTGATGGGTTCCGGTGTTGAACTTTTAATACTAAGAGATTCTAGGTTGAGCATTTTTGCGAGTATCTTCTCTTTTTCAGCAATTTGTTGCTCTAATAAATCATCGTTTTGTTGAGGAATGTTGCTAAAAATATAAATATTATTGAATATGTTAAACAGGATTTAAGTCACAATTTATCTTATATCAAATGTCATGCAATGTCTTGAAAATTGGTGCGCTGGGAACTAAATGTCTTAGCGCCGGGTTCCTCCTGCCTACCCTGTTATATGCGGAATTAACTAAATACATATAATTATATTTTCGAGACAAAGCGCGAGTTTCGCCGAACTCAACGCCGCAAAAAATGCCGCTGGAGGCAGTTTTTGCCGAATCCGGGGACATTGCGTGTTGAGTGGCGAGTCAACACTCAAGGTCCCCAGAATTCGACAAAAAAATGCGGAACAGAGTGTCCTAGCACTAGGTTCCCATTATCTACACACATTATCAACCCAGAGTGACAAAGAATGAGAAAAAATACATACCCGTACACACTAACGTTCATAACACACGGGCTCGTATAACTAATCGCGTCCACTTTCCTCACAGGCGTCGCCATTCTCGGCGTACTACGCCCCGAACTATTATCTCGCCTCCTACTTCGCCTGCTATGAATTAATTCCCCATCACATTTCTTCTCCATTATACTATTGTACATTTTCAATTTTTTTTGCAATTCTTCACTTTTAACCCTCCTAATTTCTTCAGCATCACTAGAAACATCTTTAAATTCATTTATTATAGATTCCAGAACGTTCTCCGATATATCATTAGGGAGGTGCTTTATTGGCGGCAATTCGAAACACTCCTCCCCATTCGCTATGGTCCCAGTCTCGATTGTCTCGTTTCTTGTGAATATCGATATCGGTTGTTCTAGAACGCTAGTGATGTACGGTACCGTTTGATCTATGTGTGTTAGATCGCGTACAGTATTTACCGCTTGTTGTAGTGATGTGGTTAGCGATTTTGTCATTAAGTTTGTTGGTTCGTCTGTAAAAATAACGGAAAATGTTTAGATTGTATTTTTATTGTTATAAATTAATGTTTAAAAATCACTATTAATAAATTTATTGTTTTGCGGGAATTAGGGCCTTGTATGGTTAGTACAATGGTCGTAAGATCGCATCCGTTCGACAAAGGTTGGCGTTATGTTTTTTAACTCTATTCTTAAGTCTCTAAACGGAATGATATAGAGAAATAGAGATAAATAGTACAGATAGTTAAATATATACTATAATATACTTAATTATTATTTTTAATTAAAGTAAAATAAAGACTGTAATAACCAGTAATAAGTTAGACAAAAATATAATATATAATAAAAAATTTATGTAATCAAAGTAAATATTATTATTCTGAAATTATATAAGTTAATAAACTGTCTAATAACAAAAGTGCATATAAAATATTTCTAATACAATTAAAATATGGCAAAAAAGCATTACAAAATAAAAATATAAGGTGAAGCGATATCTAACAAAGCCATAATGATTGATATTAAAGCAAAATAAAGAAGGTGAAACAAAAATAAAAATGCAAAAATAATATATAAAAAATATATATTTAAAAAAAATACAATGGCCGTGTTGACATCGTTTCAGAGTTTTAACAAAAAATTGAATTATTATTATAAGAACGACGCGCCAATTTAAAATTACGATAAAATTATATAATTATAATAATAATAAATATGTTCAGCTTCACGCTATGTCCCGCACACACCAGGGTAGGCAGAAGGAACTTTATGTTTAGACACTCCGTTACCCATTTACTGCCGAATTCTGGAGGCATCGCGTGTTAAGTGGCAGAACTCAGCACCGCGCTTTGCCTCGACACCAGAGACCAATATAAACGTAAATAAATAT
>FASU01019888.1:2737-13196 GCA_001486225.1 Heliconius pardalinus sergestus | reverse complement strand
TTTATTATCAATTTCACCCGTAGCCATGAATACAAATGCCCATCGAATTCTGTTAGGTTCACCAAGTTTATATACGGAGAAAAGGTGTCGCATAGATGCACGCGTGACTTCCTCCTTCCCGCTTATACGGAATTTAAATTGTCCACTGTCCAACTATATCCTGCGCTGCTTGGGTACTTTGGACCTTATTACTGTAATATATATATTTTTCAATATAAATATATCTTTTTTATCTTTGTTATATTTATTAGATAATTGTTTTTTTTTTATTTGGATTAACTGGGATTAAGCTTTGCGATCTATAGGTGGCCATTATAGATGAATATAATAAAAAAAAAATATTTTTTATTTTTTTTAGTTATATCACCTCAATTTCGAAAGAAGAATAATTAATTTCGAAGGGTTAACTATGAATGTTTGTGTTTCAAGGTAATTTTTTGATAGAAAACGATTTATTTAGTCAATTTTTTGTACCCAAAATATTTAATTGAATGAAAATGTTAAAGTAAATGAAATAGAATTCAAATTTTTCAACCAATTTCATAGGTCCAAGTTGGTC
Source organism: Heliconius pardalinus sergestus (assembly GCA_001486225.1). Taxonomy (NCBI): domain Eukaryota; kingdom Metazoa; phylum Arthropoda; class Insecta; order Lepidoptera; family Nymphalidae; genus Heliconius; species Heliconius pardalinus. The sequence goes on along the minus strand of FASU01019888.1, from coordinate 12,637 downwards.
ACTTTCGTCAAACGTAAAACTACCTACCCAGTTACCGTAACGGTTGTCGCATATTATAATTTGATTGATATGGTCGGGACGTCGTCGATACCGCTTTCTGCCACACTACAACGAGCTCAACGGTACCTGAATTACACCGTGTATCTCTTAAGTCCTCATTTACGGTGTTGCCATAACTCTATTGAAGGTTTCAGTTTTTTAAACCAATTGTTACTTATGTATTTTTACTTAGAATTATTTTTTCTATTAGAACTGATAGCGGATTGTGTGGAAATTGCTTTTTATATGCTTACTTAGTTAGATAGGTTTATATTTATATTGAAAATAATTGTATATTATAATAATTTAAACTGGCAATACACTAGGACTATTTTACGTTGATTTTCAAAATCTTTCATCTTTTAACAAAGGTAACAGTTTCAAATAACAAATGCGAGTCAGGGACTTCCGCGACAATTTAACGGTTGTTTTGCTTCTGGTTATAATATTATCATATTGAAGCCCTCTTATAAAAGTGTATAAAAATTGTAAAATACGTATATATAGGTACGTCTATACGTATGTTTGTTAAACCTAGGCCTTTATTGGCTAGATCGCTTGGAAGGCATCCAAGAGGTGTATATACAAGCCCTGCTACAAAATCTTAAATAAAAAATGTTAATATAATACATATACTCGTAGATACTATAAAGTAAAGAAAATCTTATTTTTTATTTTATAATATCAAACTCTATATTTGGTAAATCTTACTTTACTTTTTTCGTATTATAATTTTCAATTGACTTTCGACATGTGCATGCACGTGTCTTATTCCATACTGTACTTTTTAATAAATTCAGTTCTTTAATACGAATATTTATGCAGTGGAAAATAACATGTAACAGGTTTTTAAATAGCACCATGTTGTTTACAAATTACCAATAAATATAATTAATTAATCTGCAATTAAAATGTACCAATCGATTGTTTTTTTTGTAAATTACTGTTGCGTAATTATTGAGTTTTGCATTACTTTCTTTCTAGCTATATGTTTCGTACTGCGACATTCGCTCATAAATATGATCTTATGAGAAGAAATTTAGTTCCATGAATCGAACGTGCCCATTTCAGGATGAGGAACTCAGAGCAGTGCCTGGTTCTTGTGCATTTTCTGTTTGAAATATGTATCAACTCCCCACCACTGTCCAAGACCCTATCTATAGCGACACCAAATTTGAAATGAAACTACTACTGGCGCCTTTGAAATACGTTCGATATCATTTATAGTATATTTAATAAATTATAATATTGAAATAAAGTTAGCCAAAAAAGCGAATTTAAGATGTAAGCATATTCAAAGAAAACTCAAAATTTTATTAAACTGTTGACTACATTTAGCATATGTAAAAGCAACAGCGCACATTTAATCTGTATTCACTAAATCTTCTTCAATCGATTACTTTCTCTTAACGGAAAATCGATTTAATTATCGTAGGCTTGAATTTTAATTCTCGATCAACTCGATAGATGGCGCTAATAGGAATATTACGTGCTTGCGTAAAGCAACTGTAGGGTGAAAATGTTTTGTTACGTACAATTGTGTGTTACGAAATATTGTTTATTTTTAGCAATTTGCTTAACATTTTAGTTTAATTTAGATCATTAAGTGTTTTTCTTAAATGTTCGTTGGTATAATAGGTTAAATTGGTGAAAATATTCCATAAATTCAGTTAATAATAATTTAATTTCAAAAATGTTATGAACGCTGATTAAACTTTTAATATTTTACACAAAGGGCTAACTAATGGATCACAAGAAAAAAATCCAGTAGAGATAAGTAGAAATTTGTAACACATTAACAAACTCTACACGTATCCCGTACATTAAGTGAAGGTACACGTGTTAGGGAGGTTGTTTACCTTTCTTGGGTCAAATGGACTAACTTAAATTTATTCCAACCAAAGATTGAAATTTCGAATTCAAATATATAAATTCAGCAACATATTTTATTTATTTGCTTTATTTATGAAAATTTACTATATGTTTTTTGAGGTTTCTAGGCCTCGATACACTTTATTTTATGTATAAAACATATGAATATTTGATTGAAAGAAAAAAATATAGAAGGCTCCGAACAACGGTGTTTCAGAACTTTCCACAGCGGATGTTTCGTCATTTACACGAGTGAATAGCCTTTACTCATCTCGTCGCTTATCACCGATTGTCCAAATTTGCCGATCCAAATGTGGCCGGAACGCTTTATCTGATACCGTTACTTAATGATACGTTTCTTAGGATTACATTTGTCATTCAAAATGCACCTTTAAATGCCTTTCAATATATAACGATTCACTGATTTCAACAAACCAAAATAAAATTTTCCTCTAATCAATTAAATATTTCATCTGTCGTGAACTGATAAAATGTATTAATGTAGATTATTTTCAAAAACTCATACACACGATAACAAAGCATACATATTTACATATTTTTAGCTTCACTTTACCTCTTACTATATTTAGCTAGGATAAAATAATCCATAAACCAAAATATGATACATCTCCTAGCTGAATATTAATAATTTCTTAACTCATTCAAGATATTGTAGACACAAGTGTACTGAACACAAAAGGATGTTGCTCGCTCCTGAGAGATAGAGTCTCGGCTGAGTAAACTAAATTCCGACAATTGTCTTAATATGATTGTAATAAGTCTTTCACATTACAAAATAAATCGAGTAATGTTTGTGTTCGTAGAATTCAAATTTATTAAGTACCTAAAACAATTTTTTTTGAAGTCGCACATTATTACTGTAGTTTTAAATATTTCTTATCAGTTGCAGGCAAATTATTCCAATAATCTTAATTTTGTTAAATGTCTAAGATTTAATCACCAATAAAGTTGGTTACGATTTTATCTGTACATTTTATCATTCACTTATTTTAAAGAGAATTTTTAAAGATAAAACACCAATAAACATGACACATCAATTATGTTTGCCGTAAAAAATGTATTTTTCTATTTTACACGTCCAAGTGTCCATTGGTTATTGTATAATAAATTACTTATCGACAGGTGACTTCGATGTTTTAACTATTTTGAAATAATGATATGGACTCACTGATTTATTCTTAATTTATATTATATCGCAACTCGACGATGACAAAATATTAATATATTTTTTATCTTTGTAGCCAATTAACTAATAAGCAATATTCATAATTATTCTAAATTATATGCATATATTTTTAAATGTATTAGATCCTTTCCTTGATTAAAATTAAATTTCCAAATTTTTAAATGTCATTCATAATAATCTCTGAAATATATAAAGAATATAGCAGTATATCTTAATGTCCCAACGTGTCTCAATGAAGGTAGTTGCAAATGACTAGTGTCGAGTGGTGCGCACGCGCAAAGCATTTACAAATTATGATCAGTCATCAAATTTCCGAGGCATTAATGGCACGAGTCATCTTACGAAGTTATTATAATGCTCAAGTTATCTGATGTTACTTCCTGCTGCTAATTGTACGATCTATTGACTTAACGGTGACAGGAGACGTATCTGATATATGAGTGTTATTTGTTTAATGATAGGAGATAGATCTTAATATCTTAAAACTGTGTTGGATTTATGCATGGATAAAAAAAATTTATCGTTTATATTCTTGTTTATTGTAATAGCAAGTAGAAATATGGTATTGTAGAAATATGTGATTTCTAATACTTACGTTGCGACGACGGTGGTTCAGCCGCGGGGGGCGCTGGAGCGCCGGCTGCCCCCTGCATGGCCCGTGACGCGCGACCTCGGCGTCGCCTGGACGAAGGCATATTGTTATTCAAGTTAATTCAAATTCAAGTTTATTTTCATTTATAGAAAATGTATGAATGTGTATATATTAGTCGCCTTCAATAGTATTTAATATGTTGACGTATGCAGATGTAAAATATATTATCTATATATGGTAATTACTTAAAGTATAGAAATTGTCCGTTATCATGTTTGGTAGGTATATAATATCGCGGATCAATAATAATTGTTATTCTTAGATAATTTGAAGAATATCAATGATTTCATTCGCACTTATTTCTACTTAACAATAATCGTGAATCCTTTGTGATAAAGTTATAGAGTGGTCGTTTCACCGATATTTATGTATTGTGATCCATAGTACAGTTTTATTAGACAAAGAGGCGCGTGAGTCACAAATCCTTCTGTTTATCGCTTCATTTCCTGCAAATGTGCTACAATCGATTCAATATATTTCTACTTTTACAGATACAAAAGACTTTCTTGTATATTTTAATACACCCAACTAATACCTAAATACAGTAATATGGTACCACACCAGTAACATATAATTAATATGTCCAAAAATATCACGAAAAGTATATTAATATAATGAAATTCGTAGTCTTCTACCTATAAGTATGGTACGAAGTAAAATCAATAGTGTTGTATGATAATGCAGCAGTATGCTCTGCACTTTGAGTGACCTATTATAGAGACAATGCGTGGTAATAACCTGACGTTGGTATGCGCTTACTAAGTATAAGTGCTCATGGACGCCATTTTGTCTAAAACTTTTAATTTATAATACATAATACTATCTATATTCAAAATATAATCTAGATTCAGATCTATACTTCTATAGAATATTTTATTTCAAGATTAAATTCTTATCTGAATACAAAGAAAGTGAAGCGCAAATATAGTCGTAAAAATTAAAAGACAATGTTTTCTATTCATACTTATATCAGACAACTTCTGTAACATTTGATAACGTGCAATAAATCAGGACGCCATTTTGTCTATAAAAAGCTGTAGGTATATTAAGCGATGAAATGACGAGATAGATAAAATATCCATCTGGAATATTCAAGTTTGAAACGAATGTTTTTGAAAATAAAAATTATGGCTATTTGATTTTATGGCTTATTTACGTACATATGTAATTAAGTCTTAAATTATAGTATTCGCTTAAAAAACATCTCTACCTATTAGATCTCATCTATCGTAACAACCGAAATATATATTGCAATATCACAGAAATACAATAGTGGAAAGTATGAATCATTTCTTCACCGCGCCCTTAAAATGAAAATTGAAAACATATCCACAAAAGCTCACCTATATGGTCAACCTATCATATCCATCAAAAACCGACCTAATTTCTTTCAATCAATAATTATATACATTTTTAGACCTTATTACATTTAAAGCGTTTGAAACGTATCTTAGAAAGTTTTTCCGTCTCAGTTTTCGCAAAATCGCAATCAAAAGACAAAGAAGCCGCCCGTCGGTGCCTTTGAAGCCTTATATTACTTAGAAACGTGTAGAATTGTAATTCAATATTTATTACTATCTTAGTGTGCCGATAACACCGAGAGTTATATATGTATACGGTTATTAATGATCTCATACAATTTACAAGTACTAACTACATATATATAAAATTGAAAACTTTAACTAATAGTAGAACCTAGCGCTGTATCATAGTCATCGCCTTCATGTGATGGACTCTTCATATGTAAAACGGAATATTCCGTTTTTTCTGTTCCCAATGGGAAATTTAATTCCTATGGGAACTTCCCATAGGAATTTCGAGTAATGGTCTTTTAGTCCTTCCTTCACTTTTTAACCTATCTACTTGTTAAATTTGAATGTCCAAGTCCAGCAGCTTGCTGTTAAATAAATATATATTATTAATACAGAATAATTATAGAATAGTGTACTTATTAATTAAGAAACCATATTGTAGGTTCTCATTGTAGATAAATTATACCTACTTAAGTAGTTTCGAATTATTTCTTTGAATGTTAGTTTTAGTTACGATTATAAACTGAACAGAAAATTTAGTAATTTACTAATTACTGTATATTAAGTAAATGTTATTATTATTTAGAAGAAGTACATATTATAAAAAACGAGATATTAAATTAGAAAAATTTACTTAAGATTAATATAGAATAGATTTTCCTTAAAAAATAGATTATATAAATAATTGCAAACGCAACAATTATTATTAAAGTTGACTATTGTAATTACCCACGTGGTGTAGTGGGAAACGTGTTCAGGTTGTTAATTATTGTGCGAGTTAGCAGTTCAAAAGCAAAAGGCAAAAGAGAATGAAGATATCAATCCACATTCTTCCTAATACCAAGGTAGGCAGAGGAAAACTAGTGGTAAAACATTCCATTCTCCGCTTTCCGCCCAACGTTCAGTGTCGGAACTCAAGGCCGTGCCCTGTCTACCAGGGCGGGGAAAAGAAATTAATTTATATATAATCCCACAGACTGTCCCACAGTGCCAGGATGACCTCATATTAGAATTATCCTTTGATTATTGGAATTTTCAACCCTATCTTCTACAGAAGGTACTGTTTTTAACCTACGATAAAGTTTAAAATTAATAAATACGTTTACAGAGTATCAATTATACTCATTATTATCACTGATAAGAGACAAGGATTTCACCTGTTATCAACGAAGACGTGATCGGCTGACAATAGCTATTTGTAATAATCATATATGAATTTGTCAATAATTTAGCATCTTAGTAATAAGATATATCATTTTTTTTAATTTATGCTTTTTTCTGTTTTTGTATTATTATAATTCATTATGAAACAAAGTTTTTAATTATTTGCTGTCGTCACGCAGGTAGTAATTCTCTGACTTTGAACATTTTGTTTATAGGTTCGATTCTCACTGTTTAAAATACTTTTGCTTCCATTCGGATTAGACAAAAGATAAATTCCGAAAGTGAAGAAAGAATTAAGAAAGTGAAGGATATTTAAAATGAGCATCTTCACGCTTTATCCTGCCTAACAACATAAGCAGAGAGACCTTAGTGTTAGGATACTCCGTTTCTCACTTTATGACCAATTTTCAAGACATTGCGTGTCGAGTAGCGGAACTCAATACCGTTCTTTGAGTAGGTTTAATTGTTATATGACGAACATATCTTTTCAAAACAAAATGATGTATATACTTTATATACAACATATTAAGTTGTGCTTGGTTACACGAGGAGGTGCTCACGCAAAGGGCGTGTCATTAAATATCTTATTGGAATCGTTAAGTGGAATCCATTTCTAAGTAGCGCCTCCAAATATTACTGGAAAAATATTAATGAGATAGATTAATTTATTACCTGTGTATTTTTGTTAACCATTTATAATATTCCTTATCGTATTATAAAAATAGATGATGAATATAAATTACGATATTTATTTATTTTCTATAATTAATTTTGAAGTGTTTTTGTTTGATTTTATTTATAAATAAAAAATGTAAATAATCTTGAGCCAATAAAAATGTTGTTAATGCGCTAAAAAAATAAAAAAGTATAAATGTCAAATCTCATGTGTAAGTTAAGTGTAAAAATTTATGAATCTTCATAAAAAGTGATAAACAATAATGCAGCGGCGTGTCTATAAAAATTAACATAAAGAATAGAATAGTATTAAACTAATTAAAATATAAATGTAATAGCTATTTTATCTTAAATCCGTGACAGTTGTTTTACCATCTTGACTTTTTATTTCCATAGAGTACCTATAGGTAATGTTATTTATTTATAGTTCTTGTTCTTGTAAAACTACAGTACAAGAAATTATAGAAATTATTTAAATAAAATATAAGATTATCCTTTCGATTTTAAAAGTTTTCTTGTCTAAAATAAAAAAAAATACATTTAAATAATGCACTTTTGCTTTTTTTTTCAAATTTATATATTATACATTTTTTAAATTTATATTAATTATTGGCTTTAGTTAGCTATTAATCGGAGAAATCATATTTTTTCTTACATATTTCAATTTTCATTACTTTTACAGCGTATCTTCTTCACGTGTTCATAATAATTGCATCTTTGAGAGGTTTTGACGTAATCAAGATAACTGAGATACACACACTTGAGATATAAGTACAATTACGGTATATCTCGAGATGAAATTGAGATTTAATATCATTTATCGATTTCATTGTTATTTCGTTAATGTTTTATTGGGAATAACTTTTTGTGATCATTTTTTTGTTATGCGAATGAAAATTTAATTAATATACATTTAAATAACCAAAGTAATGTTAAAAGAATCTAATAAGAATAATTTAGAATTAATTTAAAATTATTAAAATAATTTTGACACACAATTATTTGGTGAAGCATATTCTTGATAATATCTAATAGCATTGTTTTTTCTGTAGAATAAGTATATGTTCAAAAAAGAGTTATATTTTAATTTAAACTGAATGTTTTGTTATGTACTTATGGTATCAAATTTATTATTAAGTAATATATTCATTAAAATAAATTTAAAATACGTACACATTTTATTTTCTTGGTTTCCTAATTTTATTTGAAAGAATTTATTAAGTGAAAGTAAAAAAAAGGCCGTCGGTAAAAATTCATTATTATCATTTAAATGTATATTATTCGAAATTTCTAAATTTATTTCAGCAAACACATAGGTATTTCTTAACACAAAATTTTTGTTTTAACACATAACAGTACGACATTTTTAGTGAGAAATTAAAATTTCAACACTGAATAATTAGTTCTTATCACTTTTGAGGTACATGTACAGGTATATTTAATTATTAATTACAACAAAACCGGAATTATATCGATATTTTTAAGTATATAGGGATATCGCTAGTTACTCGGCGTTAGGGGTCAAGAGACGAAGACGACAAAGCATTCGACAGGCGCTGTGTGCACTGAGCCTACTCGATATTATAATATACCACTTAGTCTTTACATAGGGCAACGGCAACGATAATTTGCATTGTAATCTAATCGGTATACTTACCCAATCGTGGATAATTTTTACGTTATCGGTCGTCCGTTTAAAATTAATAACGTCCAAAATAGATCCCCAGTCTCTCACTTATCACAATACACAGATTTCAGTCACATAAAAAATTTTTAAACACTTATTTATTCTATAATTATGAATGTTATATACGGTCACTCGTGGTTGTGTATCATCTCCGCGGGAACGACAACCTCGCACGGCGAGATGTCGTCTCGTTGTGATCGTGATGAGAGTACGCACTGTCGCTCTGCTCTCGGGGGAGCAAGAGATGGCCGTTGATTGGTCGAGAGCGGTGCTCGGCCGCTCTGTTAGAGCGAGAGGGAACATCTTGGATGCAAGACGAAAGAGCGAGATAGATATCGCCAATCGTTTCCTCCTGTTACAGATTGTCGAGTTCAGGTGTATTGAGAGTGCGTAATAATATGGAGATGCCCAATGTTTTATTATCAAATATTTAGCGCATTTTTATATTTTGTTTTATCTTTATGTATTAAAATATTCTGGACGTTTTAGATATTGATAATGTTAGATATATTAAATCTAGTGAATATTGTTTTAATTTTTAATATAGTTATAATTTAGTAATATCTGATTTGAGTAAAATTTAGATAGTACATTTTTTTAACCGTCGAGTCTTTAAATGTGATATTTTAAGCAACACATAAAAGTGTATTTTAAATATTTAATCTATGTATTTTACAATACTATCATCTAAAGTCATATCATACATTTTAGAGAATTCAAGTACTACAATAGATATCGTATTTATTCAAAATGTTTAATATACTACAAATTGTGATATGAAAGAATTATTATTAAAAATAGATAATCGTTTTTTGATCGTGGCCATCTCTGTGAGGTTGACCTTATGTAATCGGTCAAACGCTTTAAGTCAACATAACGCCCTTCGATCTGTAAACACGTGGTCACTGTGTTCGTGGCCATCTCGTATTTGTATGTAAATAATAATAACATTTTTCTATATTTTATAATATTTTTAACATCGTGGTGCAGAGGGACTATGTTTGAAGCGCGACTTTTAGTTCCGCTACTTAAGGCTCGATATCTGGTGAAAAGTAATATTAACGGAGTGTTA
>FASU01019823.1:3421-13804 GCA_001486225.1 Heliconius pardalinus sergestus | reverse complement strand
AGTTGACAGTTGCAAAACATTGTTAACTCTCTGGTTAATCCACAGCTTAGTGACGTTACTAAACTAAAAACGATCACAAGCCTATTACGATCGACTACCTACTGAATTTCTATTACGAAATTCATCAGAGATTCTTGTAATCGAATAACATAACTGTTAACATATTGTGTCATTCCAGAAAGTTCTTGAAACTGATATAATTGTTAGTTATCTTTATCGATCGTAAAATTCTCCAAATTAACAATGTCGATTCCCTAATAATCTTGCTTAAGTTTTTTTGCGTAATTTTTTATTTATGATTCTCATAATTGATGTTTAAATTTGAAATTTATTAATTTTTGAGGTCAATGAGATAAGTTAAACGTACCTTTTTTCCATGAAATGGCCACCTCTTATTACATATGATAACTATATTTTTATTAATGCACCTGTCAGCTTAAGTTTATGCTAAAGACTTGTAAGAAGTAAAATTTGCAACACAGGGTATTGTAAATTTTCTATACATTTATCGATATATTTAGATACATCGTGTAACACCATTGTTAAAACTTTCATTTTTTAATATTTCATAAATAGAGATTTCGAAGTAACACACTTTCATATCTATTTTCAGTTTAAAAAGGCAAATTTTCTTTTGAAGTGAAATGTTAAAAATTTTACATAAATATTTAAATAATACACCTTTTACGTGTCTGTGTTTCACTTGTATTGTTCGTTACAATTTGCATATTGGGAAGTGGGGCAGTTTTAATAGGCTCTGTTAACAAGTTGACTGGCCGAGGTCACCGTAGTAAATGCTAGTCTCCCTAACTGGCGCTCGAATCCTATTGTTTTTATTATAATGTCAGCAGTTTGTCTAAAGTTAGAATTGCTCGTAAAATTATAGAACTTCCTTCATAATAATAATGCGCTTATAGAATACACAACGACGAGGAAAACATTGTAGTAAAGCCATTTTTTTTAAGGAGTTCAGATCCAAATCTTTATATCTTATTTAAGTTATGTTTTTTACAAGAATATCTTAATGAGCAAAAAATCGAACATAATCGATAAAAAAAATCGAACATCGTCAATACAAATATGTTCGTTTATAAAATAAAATATAGATGTATGAACCCAATATTTATTTTTCGAGTTTATCGACTTAACTTATTAATAATGTGAAGTTCAAAGTCCTAAATCTTCACAGTTTATATATTACTTATAATAAATATTGTTATAGTAGTATGTAAGACTATGAAGTACGTCTTAATATTTATTCTGACCCTGATTATACATTTAACTAGAAAATGTGCGAATAATTTGACGTTGCCTCTACGAAACTTGAAGTTAATGAGTGTACTTAAAATTAAATTATTATTATTTTATCTGTATAGAAAATAAATGGTTTCTTACCTTTTTGTAACTAAGCATATACTTGGTTTTTTATGATATAATTATAATTATTTTTTTGTGTACATAATAGTAGGGTAACTGGAAAGTGATTATTGCTGATAGCTATTATAAATGACATATATATATATTAATTTGTCTAAAGTAAGATTGTTTTACTTAAGTTTTTTATCAGAAATCTATGTTAGATTCTGTACGCTAATAGTCATTTTAGCTGTAACCAGTACTCTATGAAAGATTATATTAATGCATTTGATTTCCTTAAGAGGGGAAGAGAGTATATGGTTTTACTTAACCGTATAGGTTAAAATATAGGGGATATTAGAATTAAATTCTTAAATTTATAATGTAGTAAAAACATAGATTTTTATTATTTACACTCGAAAACTCTAAGCATAATTCAAGAGCTAACGTTTTTACAGTCTATAAAACACGTTAAGTATTCTAAGTGATGACGCACTCAGACGAGGTATAAGAAAATTTATTTCCGTATTCATGCGACAAGGTACTTTATATAAAATAACATAGCTTATATTATGAGACGTTGAAATATATTATTAGATTTTTCATATAAAATAGTATGATGCAATGTTTCAATGTTAATATATTCGTATATATTATAATGTTATACGAAATTTTGTACATTATTTATAAACAACCTACCTTCTATTTATAACATTTTTAATGTGTTTAAAATAGAGGAATACTTTTTTAAAAAACGTTGGTATTACCTGGGGAGATTTGGAGAAATCTCATTATAAGTTGTGCAAAAATAAAGTATATGAATTTCGACGTAGCTTGATGGGAAAATATAACTTAGTGTTCAAACCGCGTGGATGGTTTCGAAGAGGCGCGGGTTCAAATCCCACTACGTTATTTTTTTTAAGAATTACAAGAATACTAGTATTTTAGTCGAGTGCTTAATCAATAATCTGTTCCGCAGGACTATAAGAAACCTCTAGAAGAGAGTAGTCCCGCGATTTTAAACGCAAGTAAAATCCAGACGCTATTCCATCGACTGCCCGACATCCTGCAATGTCATCTGCACTTCCGCACCGCTCTCGCGGACTGCGCGCGAACGTGGGACCGCGATGAAAAAATTGGTAAGATTTAGTATAATACGGTCGACGAGTCGCGGCCACTCTGAAGATGGTTAGTTGTAGATGGAAGTGCGTTTTGGACTTATTTTTTTCCCGGAAGGACAGTGAGACACCAAAGTTCAGAAAACCCAAGTTCTTGTTACATTTCGTGACTGTAAAGTAAATCGCACATTGGTCCACACAATGTGGGGAAAGCTACCTTAACTTACCAACTGATTTACGCTTGCAGGAGCTAAGAAAGTTATATACTCAAAATTTTTACCATAAGGAATATTTACCTACCGTTTTAATATCTTTGTTGCAGGCGAGGTCTTCTTGAACGCATTTTCCAAGGCGGTGGTGTTGGACGTGTACTCGGATTTCATTAACAATTTCTCAGTGGCAATGGAATTGGCAAAGATGGAATCCAAGCGAAAGTCGGCGTTGGCGGACTTCTTCAAAGTGAAGCAAATCAGCGCACACGACAGGCTTTCTTTCTTCGGACTAATGGTGAAACCGGTGCAACGGTTTCCACAGTTCATTATGTTTCTACAGGTAATCAATGTCGTTCGATGATCTCGATTGGTTTTTTTTTTATATGGTATCATTGTTTTTGCTTATATGAAAACAATGGTATATAAAAATAAATTAGGAACTATAATAATGACGTTATTATTATACTATGCCGCAATTTGTAACGCCCACCTGAAATTGACAGTCAAACATAGTGCTACGAAGTTTATACAATAGCAAGAATTGGAAAAATCTCATAATTAGTAAATTAAGATTATACTTTAAAATTTCTTCTTATCATTTATATAAAAATTAAGATAGTAATTACTTTCCTACTTTAATTTGATTTAAATTGAATGTAATGAAGGTGTGTTCTTGTCTTTGCTCTTTTTCCTTGATATTAAAAAATAATTATTAAATAGATAGATGGAACATATTTTTTAATTCATATTCCAATAACTAGGTTAATTATAATTGCAGGATCTCTTAAAACACACGCCACACGGTCACTCAGACCGCGTGTCGTTACAACGCGCGCTCACCAGGCTGGAGGCGCTGGCCGACGCCTTGAACGAGAGGAAACGTGACGCTGAAAGGACTCAGGTATTTCGTGAATTTTGATTTTTATATACTTTGCGACAGCTACTAATAATAAAGATTAATTGCCTACTAACGATAAAGATTAAATGACAAAGAAAAGCTGATTTTAATATGATTTGAAAACTCGGGAAAATTTATTATTTTCGTTTCCTAGCTTTGGTGGGAACATAAAGTATAGCTTTGAGCCACCACTTAACCCGCAATGTCGAAAATTCGTTAGTACATTGGGAAGTCACTTTCTCAACACTAGATTCCCATGCCTTTCCTGCTATGTGCGGGATACAGCGTGAAGCTACTTATTCCTAAATCATAATAATGTCTTTTAGGCGTTCCGCGCGGCGCTGCGTCGTCTGACGCGCGGCGGCGTGGCGGGCGTTGCAGGCGCGGGTGGCGGAGGCGGCGCGGCCCGCTTTGGGGCCGCGCGCCTGCTAGCCTCGCGCGCCGACAAGCGGCATCTACTGCGGCAGGACGACTTGTTGCAGCTTGTGAGTTGTTTGTTATTATTTGGTTCCGTCTAAAATATTCAATTTTAGTTATGTTTTTAATAGTGAACATAGTGATTCATGACAACGTTCTATCTATCCGCAAAATACAGATTATACAAAAAATATCTACTTTACTTTAATTTTAATCTTTCTCTTCCAGGAATTCAATCAATCAGGAACATTAACAAAGTGCAAACCTCGACGGTTATTACTACTAAATGATTTAGTAGTATGTGTGTCTGTCGGCACCGGCGGCGATGATACCGAACGCCTAGGTCTTAAATGGGCCTACCCTGTTCAAGATGTAGATGTACTGGACACCGGTACTTCGCCCACTTTGAGTCGGGTTTTGGCACAAGGTGAGGTGTTTTTTTATATATTGTTAGGTAAAACTATTCAGGAGGTAAAATTTCATGATTTGTAAGCTTTACAATAAGCAATAATTTTAAAGAAAAAAAGTTAGCATAAAATATGACAAAAATAACGACATATCCAGGTACAAATCGCAGCGGTAGTCTACGCAGCAGCACAAGCAACACGAGCTCCTCAACAAACAGTTCGACAGGCGACTCCCTCTGCAGTGAGATGTCGGCGCTCATGCACGACTACGAGACGGTGTCGCGGATGGCGGACTTGGCTGCTTCACTACGGACCCCCTATCCGGATTTGTCTCCGGACGTGTTTAAGTCACTGTTGCAGACTATACAGCAAAGTATACAGGTATTTATATATCTGGTGTTTATATTTGCGTAACTCAACGCTACGCTTTATCTTACTACAGCAGTTGTTTTAAAATAATTTGAATGTAATTATTTCCCCAAATGAGGATCGAACCTACATCTGTCGCATTTAGAATAAGTCGTTTTACAACTGGTCTACGTTGGCTTCAATGTAACCGGTAATTTGACAAATCCATTTTTTACTATTAAAAATAAATATATAAATTTTGTCACTATCTTAAAAACTAAAATTTTTATTACAGAAAAAAGATGACGAAATGGCATGGGTGGACTCATGCTGTCTACAGTTAACAATCCGGGGGCGAGACGAAGCAATAACCTTCCGGGCAAATGAGCCCGGGGCAAGACGGGCTTGGGCCACGGAACTGAGGCTGGCACAATTGGCCCAGGCCCGGGCAAATTGCCCCGCGTGGCGGTTACCAGCAACCCTACCACATGCCCTCAGTCAGGCTCTACCATATAAAATGCCTTTGTTTGTAGCTGCTAGCTCCGTGTACTCGTCTAGTTGTTTAACGGAGGTATGTTTTGAGTTATAAAATGTTCATATAAATTTCTAAGCTAGGGACAAGCAGAAAATAGACGATAGAATTTCGGTCGGTGTAGTTTTTACGTTATCTGCTGCTCTGCCCCATATCCTGAGTTCAACCCTGCCTTATAAGATGCACCTTGTTTGGAGCCGCCAGTTCGACATGTTTGTTAGCCGCCATTTTGGATATTGGAATTTAAAGTTATTTTTAAAGTAAAAACGGATCAGAGGCAAGACAGCTTTGGTCCCCATAGCATCCATCAGCCATGCCCAGGCCCTGCCATATACGATACGCATTTGTAACCACCAGTTTTATAAAGTTGTGTAGTTATTTAGTCAAGGTGTATTTTGAATACAAATTTGATATTTTGTTAAGACACTCCATTCCTCGCCTTCCGCCCAATTACTCTTATTCCACACAACAGTCTCGTTGACGGCCAGATTCTGTGCCGTCCACGTCTGTGCACCAAATCGAACCAATTATAACTATAACAAAAAAAAAACGCTAATTTCCCATTTCTCAATAGGTGCGTTGTGGGTGTTTCTACACGTCATCGGGCAGTCCCCGCGGCGCCACAACTCGACGTGCGCGTTCCCTACTATGGGTCTGTGCTGGCGGGGGCACTGGTTCCCATGTCGCCGTACTGACCCATAGGGCGGCCTCACTCAAGACCCTTGTTACGCTGGATTTGCCGGACACTAAGGTATTATATATTTATTTTATTTAGCTTCACGCTGTATCGCGCATGGAGCGGGGTGGGGTATCGTGTTTATAATTAAAAATTGAGTTCTGTGGTGTCCATCTGTCCATCTTTTATATAAAATAAATACATATTAAATTTCAGGTAACGTCAATGGAATATGCAAAAGGACTTAGACAAGTGACCACGCTTTGTGGTGACACAGTGTGGCTCGGCACCGAAGACAAGAAAATTATCATCTTTTCAGGCGTAGAACCCGAAAAGCAGGAAAAACTGACAGAAGTGACCACAGTGGCCGCCGTCACTCAAATCAAGTACCACTGCGACTCAATGTTCGTAGGACTAGCAAATGGCAGAGTGTCAGTGTTTAGACGAAATCATGATGATTCGTGGGCACTGCAGGAGCCACTCGCAATTGAACTAGGTGATAAACCAGTACACTGCATATTACCAGTGGACGGCATTGTATATGCGACCTGCGCAAAGAGGGTGTTCGCCATCAACGCGCTTACAGCTGAAATTATGCGTATCCTGGAATTGAAGGGAGAAGGTGACCGGGCTGTGAAATATCTTGCTCACTCCGGTGTGGGACTTTGGGCAGCCTTCTCAGATTCAACGTATGTTAGCTTGTACCACTCGGAAACGTTCGAGCATTTGCAAAATATTGACATAGCTGCTGATGTAGCGAAGACAATCGGTGCTAGGGAAGGGAGCAAGCCGGCGTTTGTGTCAGCGTTGCTCGCGGGACAAGGGCTACTGTGGGTCGGCACCACTGCGGGGGTGAGTGTGACAGTGCCTTTACCAAAGTTGGAGGGCTTGCCCCTCATAGGAGGCCACATTGCTGTCTCGTATCACGCACACGCCGGCCCTGTCACGTTCCTGCTGTCACTTGCTCCGGAAACCAAAGAAGTTGACGTTAATATTGTACGACGCAATCTGTCCAACGCTCGCGCTCTAGCAGAAACTGTCCAGGAGTTCAAAGAGGAAGCTAAGGAAGAAAATGACAAACACAAACTCGAAAGGCGGATATCGGAAGAGATGAGTCCATATCGGCCGCAGCGCGTCCAGTCCGCTGTCATCAGGCGGAAGAAACCGGGCGACGTGCGGCTGAGCAAAACTCTACCCAAGTGTGCCAATCTGAACGCGTGCGACGTGTACGGACTGTACGGGGATCTGATGTTCGTGAAGGACTGCGTCGGGGAGGCCGACGTGAGCGGGTCCGGCGGCGAGGCTCTGCGGCGCAGCGACCCCGAGCTGGCTGCCATCCCCTTCCGCGTGAGCACGCTGGACCGCCGTCTGCGCATGCGCGCCGGCCGCCCGCGCTCCCTCGACCTATCCAGCTGGTCCGTAGACTCGCGCGCCTCCAGTCTGTGTACGTCCTCCGGCAGTGAGGAGTCAATGGCGCTACGCGGCGTGTCGCGCACTAGCTCGGGCGCGTCGGGCGTGGCGGCCGCTGCCCCATCCCCCGACGCGGGCGCCCGGTCTCAGGGCGGCGGCGGCGGGCGGGCGGCGCGCAGTCTGCGGGGCGCCGACTACGTGCTGGGTGAAGGCGGCGCGCGGCGCTCCGTGCTCACGGTCGTGGGCGGGCGCGGCTACGTAGACTGGCGGCAGACGGCGGACGCGGCCGAGCGCCCCGCACCCGCCGCCGACCCCAACCCCAGGGACGCGCACCTGATACTGTGGGAGATGCGCCTGTAGCACGCACCTAGCCCGTGATGGACCACTATCTCTATTATATTTAACGCCGTCCAAATTGTCCCGAATTTTCTCCTAATTTGACTATGATATGAAATTATTTTTCGTTTCCTACTTACTGAACCTGACCACACTACTACACTGAATATTGGGATCAATATTCTTGATGACATATTCGAATTATTTTTAGTGTAAATAAATACCCTGAGCACCTGTAATTATGTAAATTTGACTAAAATGTAATATATAGATATTATACTAATATTGCTTATTATAATTATTCACGCGTCGACCCGTGTCCATTAAACGCAATGGAGTATAACAATTACTTATATCGCTCATTTGGTGCAACAATGATTTAATTGCACTTTTTTAAAAGTTTAACATGTCAATAAATGAAGTGAGTGAAAGAAAGTGCAACTACGACTTGCGTGTGACTTGCACCAAATGAACAATATGAAGCTTAAGCGATGTGATAGCTTTAAATTATTTTTGTATTTTGGGTATATTTGTCGTTGCGCCCGTATTTACAATGGTTTGTGTAGCGCACTGTGCGCTGGTGCATTATTTTTGTGATCGTTTACATTCATGTTGATGTTTTACCATATCGAAAGCATTTTTTGCTAATTATAATATATTTAGGCATAAGTTTCCGAAACTGTCACAATTTCGATACCTACACCTCCAAAAGTTCCGTACTACAACTGTTTCAAGAAAAACTGTAAATGATTTACGTTGGCATTGTATTTTTTTTATAACGAACCGCCATATTAACTTAGTATAATTTCGTTTAATATATTTAATAAAAATATATGTATAAAATAATGATAATTATGCTCTAATGTACTTTATTTTTGGACTGGTTAATTGATTTAACCTCAAGTAAATAAATCTAGTGGCCTTACTTTGTAATTTCCAGTGTGTGATCACGGCATTCGTTGTGACTCTATCGTTGCACATTATGTCGCTTTAAGAATTAGACTGATTTAGCTTAAGCGTTAAAACGTATTATTAGTTGATTGTAAACATTAATGCGAATGTACGACATTTCGATCGAATATTTCCTTTGTAAATTTAAGACAAAAAAAACATATTTTTTTTACTTTGTCCTCGAAATTTTTTCATAGTGTTAAATGTTGCACAAACAAAAAGTTGTTCTGTCACAAAGTGATTCTTGTTAAGTTTAACCTAGGCTTGCGCAATACAATTGTTCTTCGAAGTTAAAACGTTTTCAAGTTTCATTACATTTTTTTTCGTATGTTATATCATAAATTTATTGCTGTTAGTCGTTGTACTGTTTTCTTCTTGGTCAGTAGAACAAATATCGATCATATATATAATCCAAAGATACGTTCAATTAGTTGATGACTTGTAAGAACTGAATTTGGCGTCTCAAATTCTATTTAAAAACGTGCCAAAATGTAAATTACCGAAATATTGTACAGAGAATTATAATATAAATATATTTTGTTTAATATTACAAAAAAAACATAGTTATTTATTTCTTCAATGTTAATTCTGTTCTTGATACAAAAAAAATGTCTATCTCGAATTTTGTAACACTCGAAACCTCAATTGTTTAGTTTGTAAATGGTTCTTTACTGAGAAACGTCACAACATTTATATAATAAGGTGTAAATAAATTTTTAAGTTTATATGTATACACCTGTACTTTCGTGTTTTATTTTTTATATCCCAAAATATGCAAAAATATACAAATCTATTCAAATCTCTTGGAAAAAATTAATCATAGTGATTTATACTTGTATGTAAATTAATGTTATTTTTTGCCATTTTAAGTAGTTTTTTAAATAGCCCTATAGCAGCATATTAGCAAAGAAACGATGTTACTCTAGGATTTTTTATTATGAGATATATATAAACCATTGTTTAAACATGGAATGTTGATGAAATATGTATATCTCTTTGACCAATTTCTTTGAATGTAAAAACCTTAAGGTATACCTGAAAGAAGAAAAAAACATTATTTAAGTTAAAATAACCAAAACTGATAAGATTTAGTAAAACAACACATACGATTTCGTCGTTTGCATTCTCGAAGCGCTTCATTAAATGCTTCACATTCCTGTAGATTGTCGCGGCTAGTTGCGCACTGAAGGAACTGGGCTATTTCGTAGGCGCAGGGGCCGCTGGGTTCTGAACCTAATTGGTAATTTCTAGGCAGAACTTCTACCACTTCTTCCCGCCGGCGACCAGTAAACATACTGGTTATTGCTTCTCCGGCAAGATGGCCCTGGAGAAAATTAAATATTCGAAACAATATTTTTTCATTTTAAATTATTAAAAATATTTACATAGCTAACGTTTAATCGTTGTATTTAATTAATGTCTATGAAAAACGTAATTACGATTCTTATATAAGAACACAAGAAGTATCTACTAACATAACAACTAAAAGCGCAATTATTTAAATATCTCATTCTCATAGAAATGTACTTTATTAATTTTACTTCAAATATGGTGAGATAAAGCGCAATGTCTCTAGTACGGAGAACAGAATATCTTGACTCTAGTTCTTCTCTACTTATCACACTTTTCCACATACCATAGTAGTGCCAACGGTAACGCCGCCCGCTATCGCCGCAGCGTCCCTGAACACGGAGCGACGCGGCATCGGCGTCACCACGATGG
>FASU01019807.1:0-19270 GCA_001486225.1 Heliconius pardalinus sergestus | reverse complement strand
ACGAAAACATATCCTACAGACGGAATGACAATACGTTTTATTTCTGGTCCCTTTTAAGTTTATTATTATTTTTTGGTAATTTCAGTATTCCCTTTGTATGCCCGAGAGAGTTCCTATGCATTGGAAGCCAAACTTACGAAAAGCATCCACATTTAAGAGTGAAAATAGTGTTTTAAATGGATAAAGTAGGTAATTGTGTTGAACGAAGTTGTTGGCTTTGACAATTAACAAAGCTTTTAACCTGCATCGCCAATAACAGACGTCATCAACGTGAACCTATTAACGTCGTGGTATTTTCGAGTTTAGAGTAGTAATGTTTGATGGTGTATACGATAGTTGATCTGGATGTTGTTTATGTGCTGTTGCAAACAATAGATTAGACTCTGTGTGACTTCATCAACACTTAGAGTATATAAAGTGTTGTTAAGACATTTTATAACTTTAAGTCATACGCTATCTCTTTTATGGAGTTAACCGCTAGTAATGTCAGCCACCAGCAGCCCCCTTAAATTAAGGGTGCTGCCATTGAATATTTCCGAATTGATTATAATTATAGTTGTTTATGGAAAAATAAAAGCGTGCATGGTGTTTAATGTCATTTCAATGGGTGCCGTAGCGGTGTCGTAGACATCGGTACTTGGCTAAGGCTTCTCTAACAAAACGCATATATTTTATTAATATAAAACATAAATCTTCATTAAACGTTTATAATTTACTTTCAGATGATTATACATTTTATAAGTTATAGAATATTTTTTTCTATACCTATACAGATTTTAACATTTTTCTCCTAAAAACTCTAGCGTTTTATTAAAGAGCCTTACAGCCATAAATGTCAGTATACCTAAATGTCACTAACATATAATAACACAATGCGTTTTCTTATAGAGCCTTAAAGCCCGTTCGTTATAATCAAATTAAAGTGTAATACTAACTTATGGTGGTGATGCAGTACAAGCTGGACTTCACGGGTCTCTCGGCGGCGGGCGCGGGGCGCGGCGCGCGCGACGAGGAGGCGGCGGGCGGCGGCGGCGGCGACGCCAAGCCCGGCGGCAGCACCTCCGACACGGCCATGTGACAGTACGGCATGGGCCGGCGCGGCAAGGGCGACGCGCGCCGGACCAGGGTCAGCTTCCTCTTGTTTTAAGATAAACGTCTTGAAACGTCGTCGCCGTTGGTGAAGCAAGCATTAGACTGACAGGTATCTTGATGTTGATAGCCAGACGTGGAGAACTAGCTGGCTCGTATTGCCACGCAGCCGAGTAAGGCTTTCGATAAAACACAGAAATTAATGCTTATAAAGAAATTTAAGAAGTTAATAATAAGAGAGTAGCTACGAAAAGTATTTAAGTCACCAAACATTGCGTAGCACGCTATGTTATCTTTTTAATCGTTACAGCTTTAGAGGAAATTTAATTAAAAGTTAGATCACATAACAGTCTAGTGCTTGCCTTGGACGCCATATTTTTACATTATATTTTAAAGCAAGAGCCTACAATGGTCTTATAGCTAAATTCATCAAAAAATATATATTTATAATGTAATGAAATGTGGCGCCAAAACCGACTTACAACGCTGCTAATGTATTAAATAATCCGCCAATACGTTGCGATTATTTAATATATTAGAGCCATTTTAAATATAAGATGGACAGTACGATAATAATGATAGTTTAAGCAGACCACTTGCGACACACAAGCGAACTATAATTTAATATAAGGTTTCACATAACAATGAACGCAATCGTGCGAGCACGACGCATTTGGCTGTGGATCAAACGTACCTATTAATATTTATGTAATGGTTCAATCGTAGATAAGCTATAACTGCATACATACTTCTCACGCTGGTTTCCATACTAGGTTAGGTTAAGAATAAATGACATCGCCACAAACCGCTGATACACTCATATACGAATTACTCGTCGGGTTTATATTAATAAATAAGTAAAGAAAGAGTGAAATCGTACAATAATAATAGATACGAATACTTGTTACACTATTTATTGTTACAAACAATATATAAGCATCAACACTAAATATTATATTTTTGTGTTATCCCCGTAGCTTCTACTTCCAATATTATATGTCTAAATATATCATACATATATATATTTAAGTATGTATGTATGTATATACAGTAATTATTTTCCAAAGCATATTATTTATAAGCAGTATATTATTATGCACCTTGCACTTTATGTGTTCCTTTTGCACTTTTTTTGGCGAAACTATGCACGGAAGCTTGTTTTTATATTATTTTGGTATTTATGTGTTTAGTGTTACATACATGGACATTCTACTATCATACAACACATGTGACTTCTGCATTCAATGTTACTGCATACTTCTCGATGTCTCTGAACGATATGTATACATTGTAAATAACCACAGTGTCTCAAAACCCAGTCCCCGGTGGCAGGAGTACCCGCCAGTACCCGCCAGTGCCCGCCAGCGCCCGAGAGGGCAGTCATTGCATGATTGTGAACAAAGATAAAGATAGATGTGTGTTGCATGTGTGTATGTAAATGTAATGAATGTCGTACTTCATCTTTCCGACGGGAGGATGTTTGATTAAGATGGGGGAACTTGACTCTGGTGGCTGACAGCAGCCCCCGCGACCCACGTCGCCCGCGAAACACTCAGTGTTATATAGACTAACGAAACGAAGCACAAACAGCTATGTCGTGAACCAAATAAATATTCAATTTAGTGTTTACATTCACATTCATATTTGCAGTTCAAATTAGAATGTGAAATAATACCTATTTATTAAATGTACAAGAATATTTATTTGACTTATGAACATTTTCTATAAAAAAAACAAGGTAAAGGTCTGTGATAAGTTCACAAGCCACGGACTCTGCACTCGTATTTGCATCAGCATTGCCGGACGACGTATTTACTTAAAAAGAAATATTTTTCCTTAAGAGTCCTCGTCCCTTGTCTTTATTAAAAAATATTATAATATAAAATTTTAAAAATTAATAATTGTAAAATGGTACTCGTAAGAAGTATTATTTCAGCAGATTACAAATTCAGTACAAAACTATACCCATAATTTATAAAAATATGTGAATCTAAAAATGAACATTAAATTGAGTATTGTCAATATATTCTTAAAACAATTAATCGACTAGATAGAAATGAGATTACCGAATCACCTAAAAATCTGGCAATGCTGATTTGCATGCTTCTGTGTAACTGCGGCTGCCACGACCTGCCTGCCTGCAACATCGCTAGGCATGACGCCCATCAATAGCTCCAATATGTACGCCTGTACGGCAATAATAAACATATCAACCGATCTAGAATATATCGTGACAGTGTTGACAGAGACGACTCGTTATTTAGTATTTAAGGGTTTATTGCGTTGTAAAATATTAATAATATATTAGGTTACTAATTATCGTGCCTAGATGGATTGCACCAATGCGTCATTGTTAGGTACATACGAAACTTTAAATATACCTACTATGTAGATTTGCAATAAAGTTATTTATTATATTATATGTACACAGTGTAATAATTAAGTAGTTTTGTGTGTTTTGTGATTTAAAAGTTTTTTTAAGTTATTTTCTTATAATCAGTTATCATTCATTCTTACAAAATATTAGGTTTGCTCGGTTTATATAGACTTATATAACATATATATGGTTATATATATAGTAAATATAAAGTACCTGGGTGCATAACAAACATCTACCTCTAAAAACGGATGGAATCAAATAATTGTTAGTGTAAATAGAAAGCTAGTACCAGTACGTTTAGCTTTCGTGTTTGTTCAATGTCAGTGAACACCGTCAGTGGTTTGTGCTCGATCCTTGTGTACGGTCTATATAACACTATTGTTTCACACCTTTTGAGCTATTACTCCTTATTTATTACACAATTATATTTTGTAGTTACTTTTCACGTTGTAAATGTAATTTGTTATATAATATAAGTAATATTGTAATTGTATACTCTGTATACGTATACAATATATATTTTCGTTATTTAGTCATCAATTTTATATTAAAATATATATTATCAGTCCGTTTAAATATATGACGAATAATATGTTAAGGCTAAGTAATATATTATTACGATTTAACAATATTCGATTTTTTAAAGAGCTTGATGAAGCTTTATATTAGCGTTGTGAATCGAACTTGTGGCCACTTATATAAAGTTATAGTCGAATATTAGATTTAACATCTCAGTCACAAACATTCATAATTAATATTAATGTGTAATGTAGATATCTTCGCAAAACGCTGTTAAAGTATTTTCATTAGATATGTAATTTATCCTTAAATCAAATCTAATTTATCCTTAAATTAAGATATTTATATTGTGACTTTGGATTTAAATTGTTCTAAATATCAATATTGTAGGAACCATCGAAGAATCGATCTATAAATGTTAATATGTAATATTCATTTACAATTTCCTTTTAATTAATGCTTAAATACAAATTTCGATAATAGTTCGTTTTACAATCTAACTGAAACTTTACGATAGGTAGCTTGTATCCTACCACTTTTCAAAAATTATCATATTAAAAATATATTAAAAAATCATGACCTCTGTACCGTGTACGGGCGCCCCCACTCATATTACAAAAACATAGAAAATTATTGAATTATAAAAACTACCCACATTTGTATTTACGCCTAGTCTGTTTACTTGATTGTTCGTTAGAATGACCTTACTATGAATGTAACTTGCTTCACGCTAGTTTCACACACATAATTATTAAATTTCCAATAGGGAAAACAAGTGATCTGTAAATTTACTAAGTAAGAAACGAATACCAAATAGGAAATATCCATTATATATGCAATAGCTGCCGTTGTGCCTCTAAACGTAGAATATGCATCGATGCTAATCGCAAAAGGCAATAATTTAATTATAAATGAAACCGCACATTCTCATCTTTTTTGTAAAATTAAGATATTTTTACATATTACGTCGGTCATTTATTAATATTAATCGTATTTCCTATTAAGAAGTTTACTCTTAACGCTTCGAAGCTTTTCGACTTCTCTTCGAGCTACCTAATTGACATTATTAATAGATATAGCGTTCGACTACATCATCAAGTAAATTAACTTCCATCGCATTTACGATAATATTGTTTTACTATTAGAATAGAAACTAGAGATACAGAGATTTGTGATATTAAAAAATACTTTTGAGATTTAGTACAACGTCCTCGATGATTTCAAAGTTTTGAACGTAGAAATTTTAATAGGCCAAAACGAGAACACCAATAATAAATAGTAATTATTAATATTGCATAGTTTTATATTTAGACGAGGTGTAGATCGGAACAGGGTTGGAGATGAAAGATGGTTGCTGCCTACTAAATTTAACCACCTAAATAAATTTCGATCGCATAGACTAGGGACTGTTGCCAGATTACTTTATTTTCGTTTACAAATAGAAAATCTTACCAATGTTACAATGAAACAAATGTTTATTTATGTATAATAAAATTTATCTGATCGCTTTTAAATATTTTGAATAGATGATATATTGATAATATATTTTTATTCTTCTCTTACCATTTGAATGTAAATGATGGAAGCCTGAAGGAGTAAAGCCCCGAAATGTATTGTTGTAAATATTTATTATTTTATAAGATATAGATTCTAATAAGATATTTTAGACAAAGTACGTATAATCGTATCAACCTGACATTGTTAAAACTAAGAGCAAATAAATAAAATAGTAAGATCAAGAAACTGTTGTGATTGTTAAAATATATTATATTCGAAGTTGCATTTTGATTAAAATAATATAAATTAGAAGTATATTTTCCATAGTGCTGCCAAAGATTTATTATAATAATAAATAGTTGTAGTCATGTTGTTTACGGAATATTTTGAGGTTGTAATCGATGTGACAGGTTATGAGTGTAGGTAATTGCATGTTTGAAACTATTTGTGAACGTCGTTCGAGTTGCAAGGTTTATAGTGATGTATCCAGATGATGTTGTCCTGTGGCGTGATCATGGTCGAATACAAAATAAAAAAAAATCGTACGAAAATATTTAAAGCTTTCATTTAAACCCCGTCCTACCAATTTTCTTAAACAAATACCATACCAACTGAAAGTTGCTATAAAATGATTGCACATTGCGCCTATCGATACTTAAGAGCTATATTATGCACAAAAGATTTCTTCCTACACTGTAATAAATAACAGTATATAAATAAATAAATGACACCTTTTAAGTAGAAAATGTCACATGAACGAAGCTTTTAGATTGAATTCTCTTCAACATTATATTGTTTAAATAAAAATGGGGAAAACCAATAAAAACAAATACATCCTATATATTACGTATTTATTTATTTATTAAAGGTACAATATATTACACCGTCTCGACTTTGCCCTCCATCATCACACATCCTTGGTAATAAGCAAATGATCGTATGGTAATGGGTCACTGCCCTACACAAAATACAAAATTAATAATATACTTAAAACTACATATCTAATTTTAGATCGGAAGTCAATACTGCAGTGTAAGGAAAATTATACAAAATTTAACCACGGCATGTCGATTAAATAAAGATTATGCAATCATAAATAACGAGTTAGTTGAATATAAATCACTCGATTATATAGTAATAGAGTAACGGTAAAGTGACTAAACAAAAATATTTACACGAAGCAAGGCATTGAGTACACTATTTAAGAGTCATACGTAACATAATAAATTTATGTATTTATTCATAACAGGATAGGAGTCGATTAGTATCGATTACGAACTACGAATAAACATAGAATATAAATCATCGTTAAAATCATGTCGGCGACCGAGTCCCTTCTCTTTAGATACAAAGAATCTAATACCTAGCTAGGGCTAAGGCTAACTCACACTTTACCTATGAGCATATCAATATCACTAAGCAGTTATCCGAACAATTACGAATGACACTGAAAACTCTATTTGTAATTCGATTATTATTGTATCACTAGTTAATTATTTAACTAATTTACTATTCTGTCCCACTAACTGCGCTAAAACTAGAATAATATGATAAAACTCGAGTACTAATTTTAAAATCGATATATGCATTATAATGTATTCGATTGCGGTAATCATTCGTAATCGTTCAGATCAACTAAGCACAATACATGAAGTATTAAATGAGCTTCCACACTTCTATCACTCCAAAACGTACCGTTAAGCTGAACTCGTACAATTACTTTATAAAGAAGTAAAAAATATCTAATCCTCGTTTAATTTAGAATGTGTTCCTAAAATTTCAAATAACTACGATGCATAACATCTAATTAAACATTTCAACAAAATGACGCTAGCATTATTAAAAACATGGTATTATTATAATAATGTGTAGACATTGAGTTATATGCAATTTATTCAATATGTTAAAAACCAGCTTCAAGCTTTTTCTCGCATGGCTGGGAACCTAGTGCTAAGACACTTTGTTCCCCACTTTTCCACTCAATTTTCGAGTCATAGAACGTTGAGTGACAAAATTCGAAGCCAAATCAATTTTCTTTAGATACCAGAACGAGGATTTGAAATAACTCATTCCTCATTTCATGTGGAAATTGAACTCACAGCCATCGTGTTTACAGTCAAACGCTGCCGCTTCGCCACGACGACCCTTCATTTTGTTTTTTTTTTTATAGTTATTTATATCGTTTGCTGATTTTTATAACTTCATAAAAGCAGTATACATAACATACAATAATGTATATACCCCGATGTCTACGAACACACGTGCGTCTTACTAACTGCATATGTATGAATGTATGTAATATATATTTACTTCATACAGATTTTGAGCGTTTCCCACTTCATTTTTTAAGAAAATTCAAGCAAATTGTAATTACAGGCTACTTTGGCAACTTTGTGGACGATATGAGTCACAAGCTGGAGTAAATCGAATAAAATTGTGCTTTATAGCCATTTCGTGATTTGCGTTCACGTCTAATCCCGGTATCACGATATTCAAAATATCACAAAGTATTTTATAAAATGTTAATCCTAAATATTAAAGTTCACTATTTAATAAACGCTACATCCTTTTATTATTATTTTTTTATTGCGTTTCAGAGATTTGAGAGACACCAAAAAAACAAGTTATTTAATAATTTAAGAAAAAAAGAATTATACAACAAAATCATGTCAAAAAATTTCAAAAGTCACATAAAATTAGGCCCCACTTATAAAATAAATGCTTTGTCATGGAATTCTTATATTAATAATAAATATAAATAACAAAATAACATAATGTATAAAGTTATCGAATGTTTGATACAATTAGTCTATCGTGTCGTTGTTTTAGATTTATTACAAAGTATTCGTCAATAAAATATAACAAAACATGGTTTGCATCTTCCGCTCACTTTATATAGAAATTCCGGATGTGACATTCTTAAATGACCAATCTGAAATTTACAACAAATCAAACATTTTCATTACAATGTAAATTTTTATCAAATGTCAAAAAAACACCAATACGAGTATATGAAATGATGAGTTGAAATTGTATAATAGTAATTGATAAATCAAAATTGCTTTCACCCCATCAGTTCGTGCGATATAACACAAAACCCATACAAACAAAAGTCAAACAATTTATATACAAATCACAAGAGACATGTTTTAGTAACGTCAATAAGACCAGGCGTAGAACAGAAGCCCACGTGTTAGTTAAACAAGTCAATACATATAAAAGTAAACGTGTTTACAAAACGTCCGAAGCGATTTACATTTAATCGAAATGGCACTATAATAAGAAAATCTCGTAAAATCTCAGGCCAGTGCAAGTGACGGCACGGTTACAAAGTACGCTTCTTCAATACATTACGATATGCAGAGTAAATACCTTGAAAGTATAAATAAAAGTTTTATTAAAACGGGTTCAGTACAAACATGGTAGCCGACGATGGTTGCTTTAGCCATTGTGATGAAGCACTTTACATGCTCCCGTCAGTATGATACAGCTATTAATAAATACATGTAAAAATATTAAATACATTTACAATGTAAATGTCGTTTGCGATAATTCGAATTTTTTTTTTGTTTCGAATTTCGCTTTCTTTTACCAGTTTAGAGTCAAAGTTTATGTTATTTTATTTTTACAAATTCAGTCAATAGCAATAGTGAAAGTTTCAATCTGTCTAATTGAATTAAGATTTACCTTTTTTTTTGTATAGTAAGTACATAGTAAAACAACTTGAAAGAACACATTATAGTGTGAAAGGACAGAGTAATATAGTGACAATAAACATTTTTTTTTATTTATGTATTAAACACAAAATAACACTTCAACTCTAAACTGTCTATATTCATATATAGAAAAAAAACATATTTTTAATATCTTTGATTTTCGCGATTTTTACAAATTTAAAATAAAACTTTTTAGGCGGATTAATCGTCTATATTTAGAAAAACACTTTTTTGGTCTACCCGTGACAACGGGCTATTGCCGAGTGTACTAAGCGTTGAGTTTCCAAAAATGTATCATTCTAATCACATATACGTAATTAATCCGGTTAAAGAGTTTCATTAATAAATGTAACATTATTAGCATATGTTAAATCAAAATATAGGACCGAAATAGAGTCCTGAGAGAAGCATGTATGTAGGACTGTAGGTCTCCAATGTTAGTCACGCAACAGTAACGGTGGGTGCGAAGCCGACGCGAACAATGGCGATTAAAACAAACCTTTCTTTTTCTTATCCTTTTTATCCTTGCCATCGACCGTCCTGGAAATAAAAATGAATTTATTAAATACTTTTTTTAATACGCTACAGACTCAGACTCTCATGATTCGTACCTTTTTTGCTATGTAATATTGTTATTATTAAAACTAGACTTGTGTGATTATATATAGATAGTTTCTATATTTATATAAATATGTGCCTAAAAGAACCAGACATTTCTTAAGTACATTTAGCAAGTAATGTGTAAATGAAATGAACCCCTTACAAAAAAAAATGTGTTGTAGCACATGTTAACGCACTGTTACAGATGAATGATTTCAAACTTTGATTATCATATTTTTAAGTGTAGTTACAAACATTAGTAATTTACAAAACATTACAGTCGACATGTTGTTGGTTCGATTCCTACTTGAGAAAATTATATATTTTATATTTTAATTTCTTCGCTCTGGGGTCGAGAACCAAAGCGCGGCGTTGAGGTGCGCCACTCATCACGCAATATCTCCAGAAATAGAAGGAAAAGGAGGAACAGAGTGCCTTAACATTAGGTTTCCTCTGCCTACCTTGCTTTGTACGAGATACAGCTTGACGCTAAAAAAAATGCGTAATTGCCTCGTGCTGTGCTGCCGTGCGTGTCTACATAGATGTACTGGTACTCACTCCTTGCTGTTGGCCTCGAGCGAGCGTCGCCGCAGGTCGTCGAGTGACAGGCCGGTCTCGCGCTCCCAGGCAGCCTGCTCGGCGAGCAGCGCGCGCTGGCGCTCCTCGAGCTCGCGCGCCTGCGCCTCGAGCGCGCGCCGCGTTGCCTCGTGCCGGCGCGCCAACTCCGCCTCAGACTCCTTCAGCTTGGCGCGCTTCTCGCGCACTTTTGTTTCAAATACCTGGCATATTTCAATTTAAATTACAATTCTGTATCAGGCGTAAATAAATTTATAAGTCGACTTGCATACCATATTTAAAATCACACATATAAATAACGTTTGTTATTAAGCCATAACTTTTTGATCATGTAATAAATAACTTATACTCGAAACTTGAAAATCCACACAAGGATTCTTGCATAAATCAATGTATTTGTCCTACATTGCCTGTCCCTATAAGGAAAAGGAACTAACCGCGCCTTCTTGTTCGAAAACCACTTCCTTGAATAAGTTATTACGTATTAATTTAAACCAATAAATATGCATAGAACGTCATCAATAATAAACGAATGCAGAATAAAAGAAATACTTAAACATTGCTTTTAGAATGTATTTTATGTAAAATGAGTGTTGCAAAAGTTATATGCAACATGATCGTGTATTCAACATTTACTCAGAAAAGTATTTATATGTGTCTAGAATAATGATTATACAATCCTCAGAATGGTAGCTTATATTTATAAATAATATTAAATTTCACATAGCGTGACTTTGAGTTCCGCCACTCAACATGCAATGTCTCCTCGAAAACATATCACTATGTTCTCTCTGGCTACGGGTGCAGCGTGTAGCAAAAGATATCTTAAACATACCTGTTCCATTTCACTCTCCATCTTCTTCATTTTAAGATCGTGTTCTCTTTTCTCTTCTTCCATTTGGGCCAATGGATTCCTGAGAACAAACATAGTATCAATAATATTACTTAGCAAGGTTAACTCGTGCGCCCAAAGGTATTTGTATAAACATTTGTATTTATCATATTATGTTAATAACAAAATCAACTCATGCAACGAAATAGATTTAAAGGTTAGGTTTGTCAAATATATGTATTTATAAACTGTGTATAATAAAAATTTTCTGGTTAACCATACCAAAAGATTCAAAAATATAAAGAATAGGTATTTTATTTGTGCACCTTTAAAAAATTTAAAACGTATACGGAATATAAATCAAATATGCAAATTGAAATTGTTATACATATGTAAACTATGTATCAGAAAGAAGTTAAATATTTGTTGTCTCTGTAATATTGATAATAAAAATCACGTTGAATGTGATGATGAGATGAGTTCTTGCTTTCACTTATGACTTTTGTTAATTTTTAAATATATGTAGTATGCACTTATGAAATAATTAGCCATTCATGAAACATGCCATGCGTTACAAATATAACCCGAATATATAAAATAAACTACTTAAGCCGTGCTAAAACAACACTAACAATACGTGCGTTAACATTTATCTGGACCAAAACCAATAAGAAAAGTAAGAAGGAAAATGAAAAAAGAACTATAACGACTAATATAAAAAAAACTATAAACATACGAATATACAAAGTAGCAACCCCGTGCTGTAATATATGTAATATAATGGTGTGACGATGTACGGCGGCACTTACCACACGGTCATGAAACTGTTCATCAGTCCTTGCGGGCAGAAACTGAATAGCAACAATGTCGTTAGCGCACCGCAGCCATATCGCACGCGCTGCAATGGCATTAGCTAACCAACGATGAATGTATCGATCGTGTTCGACAAAAGTGCTGGTGTCTTATTATTTGTTGTGGTCTTATTGTTCGGATCGGATTTGTTGTTTCAGAAATAGGAATTTGGATATAATATTTTATTATTACAATGTGATATAACGTTCTCGAATGTTTTATATTTGGTTAAGTTTATTGACTTATGATTTATTACATTAATACTTAATAAAGTAAATATAATAAATTTATTAATTAAACAATACTTTTTTGTGAATCATCTTTATTCTGAAAAATACATGTAAGCAAAAATTACCATTCAACAATAGTTGTAATTAAAACGACAACAAACCTGGGTTATAAATAATTAGATGTATAATGTTCCATTGTCGGACCACACCCGAAAAGAATGCAATGTAGTGTAGGAGCGTTATGACCCGCTCATATAATCAATGTAAACTTGTTTGTATGACAGTTTGAACCAATTGTTCCGTCCGAACAATAACACCGGTGCACGGCGGCGAGGCACGCGATGCATCACACAGCGAATAATATAAATAATGAACGATAAATTGTTATTAATGCCACTGCGAAAGCGCATGAATCGCATATTTATTATGATTAATGACACAAAGTCATGGATATTTTAAAAATTCAAACATGGCGCCAACCCGTGTCATCGTGTAAATAAACACATAAATAAAGGTAATAAATATATTTAAAATAATCCATGACGAGGAAGTGAATACATCATTTCTGCATGCCCAGGCACAAAACATTCGAATCGATAAAGAATGTAGTATGCAATTATAGCGCTAAGAGAGTGAGATGAATCTAATCAACAGCTCAAAACGATAATAAAAAAGTTACACCGAACCGAAGGTGACCAGACATGCAGAAATGATTGTATTCTTTAATATTTTTAGTATTATTTGAAACAATTATTTAAGGACAGATTAGTAACAATATAAAAATAAGAAGTCTGGTCACCTTATAACGGTGACGGCAGTCTTATAAATACATTAAAGTTAACTGTACCATACCAACCCTGTCTACTCAGGTTGTTAGTCCATGCCTTCGAATGTTAAAATCAATCATCTATTCTGTTAATGAACTGGCAGAAAATGTTAAATTAAAAAAACTCAAATTTAATTGTTATGAGAAGTCAGAAGATAGATATATAGTATGATACCAAAACTGCTAGGGTATTTGATGATCTGATCTAATGACACTATGCAAACTGTACAGTTTGAGATGAAAGTGCAAAAAACAATTGTCAAATATTTCACAAAAATTATTAATTATATATCCACAGAGTTAATTAATCATAAAAATTTCATAAATTTATAAATAACAATATTAAGACAATATAACCTAACCAAAAAAAGTATATCTTACATTACAAATACAATAAAAATTCATCAAATACCCACAAACAGAAATTATACAAATATAAATAAACATAAAATAAAAAAGATAAAAAAATAAAACATACTTGTTAGAATTGATCCTGTGCGGTTTCCCGTCGTGTGAGAGGCCAGCCAGCTTGCGGCAACGGTAGTTCTCGTAGTGGACGGAGCTCGTCACGTCCTTCAGGTCCTGCAGGTGCGTCCTGATCACCATGTTGCGAAGCGCCAGGAAGTCGCAATGTTCCAGATTCTCCACTGGAATTATTTAATTATTTTTTTAGTCTCACGCTGTGTCCCGCACATATCAGGGTAGACAGAAGGAACCTGGGAATCTAGTATTAAGACTCTCCGCTCCCCATTTTGTAACACTGTGTAAAGTTCAACCAAACAAACGGCGACGTTGAGTTCCACCACTCACCACGGTTTCCAAATTTCGTAAAAATGAGGAATGGAGTGTCTTAACACTACGTAACAACTCTCTGCCTACTCTTCATCGAGAATTTTAAATATAAAGATGTTTTTAAATACACAATTGACAGGAATGTTTAATTATTAACAATGAATAGGTATGAAGCGAATGAATGCAATAAATTGGTTGATTAATATGCGACGTGAGCAATTGACTACTAACGTCAACTTTATACTGATTGCAATAAACAATAGTATACGAATAACATGAATTTTTACATTGTGGTTAAAATTTATGAATTGAAAATGTGTCGGACAAAAAAATAAAGTATTTATATTATTTTATAAGCAGAGCGACCTTATGCATAGCAAAACTTTAATATTTTTTATGTTAGAGCGAAGAAATGAATAAATCTAATTTTACATCTGTAGTGGAAATCGAA
The DNA here is from genome assembly GCA_001486225.1 of Heliconius pardalinus sergestus. Classification (NCBI taxonomy): domain Eukaryota; kingdom Metazoa; phylum Arthropoda; class Insecta; order Lepidoptera; family Nymphalidae; genus Heliconius; species Heliconius pardalinus. Next base: position 4,910 of record FASU01019807.1, on the reverse strand, counting down.
CCCATAATCTTTTGTAGAATCACAAAGTCCTTTTTTTTCTTTTCATCATTTAACAAGAATTCAAATTGACTTGTTTACATGTCATTTTAAACATTTTAACCTAATCGAAGAAGTAACAAGTGTATACTGACTCCATTCCATCGTGAATAACAAACAAAACCAGTGAAATTAGGTTATCAGTTTTATAGAGAAATGCGCGTTTTCTAATCTGGTTCTAGAGTCAATATTTGATTAGGATAATTATATTTGTTGGACATGTATACAATGATGAGTTACTTGCGAGTACGTATAGATAACAACAGAATATACCCCAAGTACCTCGACATACATACATTTTAATTAGTATATAAATTTTTGGAGGCAGCATAATATTTAGCTTGAATTATTTTCTCCAATAATATTCACAATAAATCTACTAATAACATGTAATTAAACATACTTACGAGTTTACCTTCTTACAGTTGTGAGGAGCCAAGAATTGTTTATAAACTAACTACTAAATATGCCAAGTAACAACTTCTATTTATGCCATAACACACATATTTACTAAAACAAATGGATGTTTCAACCTCCATTTACTATTCTGAGTAATAGGCGGAAAGTAAGAAACGCCATTACGTTTACTTCTTAACAGTAAGTTCTTTCTGTCTATTATACTACAGGGTGGCATAAAGGTGGACCTAAAAAAAGAGAATATGAATGATAAGCAATTACGACGTACCTTCAGCGATGCCCCAAGGGTACTTTCGGCCGCGTATGCGTCGCCCGTCCTGCTCTATGACGGTGTTGGCGCCCACCACCGCGAAGGGCACGCGGGCTCGAAGCGCGCGCGTGCTCGCCTCGCCCTCGCCCTCCTCGCCCGTGCTCTCGGGGAAGTCGTATATTTTTATTTTGTGTTGGGCTATTTCTTTTAGTATCTGTAAATGTGTGGTATTAATTAAATATACTTGTTTAGATGCAATACAGTCGACTAGTCGTGGTCGTCACGAAGTTAGGCTTTCTGAACATTTTGGACATTATTCAATCGGGAAAAACGATATGTATAACGTAAGAAAAAATCTAAAATTTAATCTGTGCAGCAGTGTACAGCTAGCTTCAGAGCGTCTAAATCTTCGATTATTAATACTTAATATTATTGATAAGTAAGAAAGCTGGAGGACAGTGCAAAGTGGAGTAGGTCGAGCAGGAAGACAGACCCTGGCAAACTTCTGTCAAAAAAAAACATATTAAAACTCAAAAAATAAGATTATTCCATATCATTTACCTGTTCCTTAAAATCTTTGCACTCTTCAGGCGTCATGGTATCAGCTTTAGCGATGACTGGTATAATATTGACTTTGTCGCCCAGCCTCTGCATGAACTCTACATCGAGCGGCTTGAGGCCGTGCCCGCTCGGCGCTATGAAGTACAGGCAGCAGTGCACCCGCGTGTCGGGCGGGGACGCTTTACGAGTGACCCTCGACTCAGCATTCAAAAACTCCTCGTATTTCGATTCAACGAAATCGATTATCGGTTGCCAGCTGAAATTTAAATCGATTCGATTGAATCGATACGATGACGAGTTAAAATGTTGTGGTTTATTATTTTTTGTATCGTATTTGTACAAGGAATAGTAAAATTAACTTATTACTAATACCAAGTTAATACTTGGACCATAATCATGAACTTAATTTTAAAAAAACTTAAAAGAAGACGATCAAAAACATGCGTCATCTCAACACAATGTTATATACCGAACAAAAGTTCGTAACGATGTAAACCTCAAAAATATAACGGTAATGTATAAGACATGTACTCATGATTGCAATACTTGTTTTATAATATAGTATTACTTAATTAATATAATTAATTTTCTAATATATAATACAATTAAAAACAATTGTTAAAAGCTAACAGTTGTAAAGCAGGAAAAAACGGACTAATTTTTAATAATATACAGGAGACCGTGACCAAATGATGCTCGTAGAGTTGCTCATTCATTTTTTTCGTTAAAACTGTTTCGATACAAGGTTGTATAATAAAAACTAAAAGCATTACTTGAATTAGACGCGAAAAAAAAATCTATATCTAAAAACAAGTTTCAACCGAAATTGGAACATTTAACAAACTGGTTTTGCAGTAGTAGCGGGAAAAATTAGGTTAAAATGTTATATTTTTCCATATATGTATTTGTATGTTAGAAGCAGGCTTAATTTATTTATAGTACATACAACAAGTTTTACGATAACGTATCAGTTGAATTCATATTTAAACTAGTTATCCACTTGTGTATGCAATATTTAATGAATACTAACATTTTTAGAAAGAGTTATATAATAATTTACTCGACTGCGGCCATAAATTAGATTTCTAATGTGTTTAGAAAGGTGTATTTACTTTTAAATTTGCATGGATCTACGATGAATCGTCCTTTGAAGTCTACGTAAATATTAATATAGTCATTATACATTATTGCCTTAAGTTGAATAAATTAACATATAGATATAGATAGAATTCTGAAACTACATCTACATTTGAGTTAAAAACATTAAACTTAAGACATACCAATTACTATTGTCGACGGCGTCACCAAATCCTGGCGTGTCAACGATGGTGAGTGTAAGATTGACACCATTTTCTTTAAGCAATACTACGCTTGTCTCCACGCCCACGGTCTTTTTAACGCGCAGTGACGGTCCTGGATGTTTATCCTTATCATAAACTTCCGTCAAAAATAATGAGTTTATCAGTGTGGACTTGCCTAATCCCGTTTCACCTGCAAACATATAATAACGCGTAAAATTGTAAACCGTGTAAAAAACAGAATAGAAAAACATAGGATAGTCTTTTGCGAGGCGTCGGGTATTCTACGTAAAAATCTACATAATAGCGAGCAAAGAAATAATAACTCAGTGTCTATTGTTTTGCAGAAATCATTATTATTCAAAAGGAATTTTACTTTTACAGACAGTGTTAAAATATTTTATACAAACACTTACCTACAACCATTAAGGTGAATTCGAATCCTCTTTTGACAGCTTTCCTATACACTTGATTTGGTAGATTTGCAAAACCAACATATCCGTCTAATTCTTTGGTCTTTGGCTTTTCTATCTTAGGTAAATCTGGTTTTGGCGCAACAGGTGGATGATCAGACTTCTGAAATATAAACAATATTATGAAACAAAATTCAATAATGATTCGCATCTACTTTTACATATAAAAGAAAGTTGAACCAAAAAACAATCCTACCTTCATTATATTCTCTGTACTTCGCAGCGGCGCGTTGATTGAAGGCGGTGCCATAGTGGGTACGGGAGGGGCGGGCGTTTGTGGAGGCATGGGTTTCCCCGCATCGACTGAAACACTATTGCTGAGCTTGACTGCGGATGCTGTACCGTTGGGCTCATGGTGACTATTATCTGATGGGTCAGGCAGGGTTGCGGATCGCTTGGCCAGTGCGTCTTTGAGTGCTGAAGGTGCTATCGGTGGAACGGGCGGCGCGTTTGGGAGGCCTGTGGTGCTCACACCGCCGCCGCTCACTGTATCTGATTTGAAGAACAGCTCGCGCTTACTCTGCAACTGTAAATAATTAAAAAAATATATATTAAAAAAATGATTGTTAGGTAGCTAAACCTACAAAAATTTTATACAAGAAATTCAATGACGTACATTAGTGAAAAAAAAACTTTCAACATCTAAATGAGTAATCTTCTTTCCTAGTATACGTCAGTATAAATAGAGAACTAAAAATTAGTCACTGGCATATAACGAGTGTGGTTTTATTACAAAATACGAAAAGTAGGTATAGCGGCGCTTGTCAGCCTGTACATGTGCAGCATTAAGCGTAAGTACACAGCCGGTCGGCTCCAAGCTCGGCGCCTGATGACTCACCGATACCAAGGCGAGTGTGTAACAATACAAACTATAATCACTATAGTAAATTATGCTACACTTATACTTAAATGAAGATTTTGAATAAAATAAAAAATCGACAATAAGCCGACTTAAACATACGAAATCAATAAGTATGTACATTTGATTGACTTTTAACATATTACTCTAAATTTTTACAGCCATCACTATTCTGACTTTCTCTTAACTAAGATATAAAATCTAAATTGGCAAATGTCTTAACAAAAGGTTTCCCCTAATAATTCTCGTGTAGTATGCATGCGCTCTGACACAGCTTCACCTAAAGCTGCATTTTTTAATTTCTGATATCTTACACTAATGATTCATATCCGAATGTTACTAAAACATAGTTATTGCAATCATTAAAAAAACTTTGATCGGCCTTTACTAAAACTTAGAAAATAGAATTCTCGAGTAAAACGATACATAAAACACAAATCGCATATAAAATAACTTTTTCTTGTGTCAGTTTGGTCAGTTACCGCACAATGTCGATTTCTCTTACCCGCACATCGCAAGACAACTCGCTATACCCGTACATATGTTGACCGATCGCGTTATTGACACCAGTCATCGTCATCCGGTGTTTACCAGACCAAGAACACTGTTGCATATAACGTAAATAAATTCATTGGCATTCGACATCGGCAATGTTTTTGTTTGTTATACGCCCGTTTAAACATTCTCGTGATACTATTATTTAAGTTAAAAAGAAAATGTTGTCAATACAAACGAAGTGTTTAAATAACTCAGACATTTTTCAAAACAGATAACAAATAAACATATTGATGAAAAATAATATTTTTTGTGTTATTATTACTTTCTTATATATATTCTGTTAATCACGTAAAAGCTTCATTTACTAATTGTTGGTATTCCACAATATCTACACAAGCATTTGTATTACATTTTGTCACCTTTGAACTTAACACAAGTGACACATGAGTGACAGCTTTTAGCTATTTTGATTAAATAACGTTCTGTTCGTACTCTAACGAATCTATACTAATATAATA
>FASU01019789.1:0-16450 GCA_001486225.1 Heliconius pardalinus sergestus | reverse complement strand
TTTTTTTAAAACAACGGATGTAATATACGAGTACATGTCGTGTTAGATTTGTATCGCTAAAAATATTGAGTTTTACAATTTATTTATTAAGATTAGAAGATTTATTATATTTTTCTTTTAGATTCGAATAAGTACGTATAACCATACGTAACCACGCTAAAAAATATTAAAAAAATGTTTCTTTGAATAAACTTAGTTTTGTCAAAATTTAAAAAACAAAAAAATACATACATAAGCGATAGATACGCGTGCACAACCAACACGGTTTTCTTAGGTATATTACGATCCTGGGAGAATTTCAGGATTAGAAATGCGGTGTTTCTCAACCTCGAACCCTTCGAGGTTGGGCTGTTTCGGAGATTAGCCCAGACAAAGAGAAAGACCTACTTTTGAAAATCTACGTAATTATATACAAATACTTGTACAAGTATAGGATTATGTTTAAAATAATTTTATTTTATGAGTAATTAAAAAAAAATCCTAATTTATCTATAAATAACTACATATAATTCAAAACGAAAATCCATTATAGATCAAAATTTTTAGCGTTACTCCAACTGGTCATTTTTTAATTTATGTTGGCTTACAGCCATACTGTAAAGCTAATTTTATACGGCCGTGCAAGCTTATATCGATCGTCGTTATTGCTTTCAACGTGTCTATTTGTAAATTGTTTAGGAAGTATAAAAAACTATTGAACGTTGATAAGACGTCATATTACGTGATTCATGGTGGATTGTTTGTGGTAATCCTGAGTTATAAGCGTAAGAATGGGTATGTGGGTGCTATTTTAAAAGAAAATAAATTTATTTTTCATTGTGTTCTGTTATTTGATCATGGCATTTTTTGTTAGATAGCAGGAAAGGTAGAGGGAACCTGAGAACCTACTGTTAAGACACTAAATTCCAATTACGACACTTCTGATCCCCACTTTCTGCCGATTTCTAAGTGGTGGAACGTAACGCCGAGCTTTACGCGCCTCACTTAGCGAGGAAATTAAAATCAGATCAGGTCATATTGTGAGAGACTGCCTCAAATGGTGTTTCCAATCTTACAGAAAACCCGATAACTGAATTTATAGATAGTGAGTGACTAAGTGTAAACGCCAGGAGTGTAAATTGGTTTCCAGTCAGGCGATTGATATTTAATTAATTTTTACAGTGAAATGAAATTGAAATGTGAAAAATGAGTCAACTCAAAACATTATATTGTTTTTGTTTACACAGAGAAAGTGCAGTCTAGCAGAAAGTGTGGAATGTAGTATTTTAACACTAGGTTTACTTTACCTGCCCTGCTACATGCGAGATATAGCGAGAAACTGAAAAAAAAGTAACAAAGAAAGTTATTATTATGCATTCTATTAATTCGTACAAAATCAAAATATAAAGCAACTTCCTTATTGAAACTTGTCGACTAAAGTCAATATAATTCTAGAGCAAAAGTTAATCGCAAGAATAGTTTCAAAAACTTCCTCTGCAGCACAACGAATTGAAAATTGAGCAGAATCAATTCTAGACACGTTCTAGGGGATTCCCAATATTGCTTTTGGCATTATAAATTGAGTAGCAAGTGTTGGTAATTATCCTCTTTCTTTTAAGGAAAAATGTTAGAAGCTGTGTTGAAATATTCTATATAATAATATAAATAAATTTACTGTATTTTATGTGGTAATTTATTTTAATTTTACCCAAAAAAAAGAGACTTTTAGATATTTTTTTGCTGCGATATAAAGCAGCTGTCGATATCGATCGTTACAATAATATTGTAATAGTTTATAATCCCATCATATACATACGTAGGCAGTAGTACTAAGTACGTTGACTGAACTTAAATGTTTATTTTAAAAAAATATGGTAGCAGATAAGAACTTTTTGTCTTTTTAGAAGTTAGTTTAGTTTAGTTTGTTTAAAAAATTCCCTTGGTGGTATCGAATCCACAACCTTTTCGTTTACACTCAAACGGTGTGAATACAATGGCCTCAAAAACTAGAAAGTTTTTGAGGCCATTGTATCTAGAAAACTAGAAAGTTTTTGAGGCCATTGTATCCACACCGTCTTGTATCCACCCTAAAGTATTTGTATAGTTTAGGGTAGTTTCCCACAAAAACACTCAACATTTTTTATCTTACCCAGAAATTGTCATAAAAATATTTCCTACGTAATTAAAATTTCATTACACACATTAACAAAAATAACATCCATGAATTACTATCACAGAGCACGACAAATGCCAAAATGGCGTGTTTTAGTTTACCAAACTAAATACAATATGTACATATATATATATATATACGAAAATTGTGTAAATAACTAAGCTTACAAAAAATAATTAAAATTTCATCACAAAGGACAGATCCAGGCAAATATGAAACGAAACTTTTCCAGTTTGTACCTCATTAACTGGTTTGTTTGGGATAAAGGTTCTGTTGATTCAGCTATTAGGGGTTTTGAAAATTTATTATGTATGTTTAACTCAAAATTATGGAAAAACATCGGGCAAATATGATATAGCCCATTGTTAAAGTTTCAAAGTAAACAGCTTTTTGAATAAAAGTTGGAAACAAATGTTTTACGTAAAGCTAGATTCATATAATATATTGCCTATTGATATATACGCGCCTATTACGTTAAAAATGTCATCATCATCAGCCTGTCCTCGTCTACTGCTGGACATAGTCTCTCCAGTTAAAAATGTAATAAGTTTTTATTATTAATACGAAAAGGAAATGTGTAACCAGGTCAAATATATTAGCAGAAGGTATATGAGTAACTGTTCATTCAATACGAAATCTACGTAATCTATATATACAGCCAAGTTGTAAAGGGGACATAATTGTATGTTATGTTATTTATTGGTAATAATACTTCTATATTTCGTTTATGGGCTTTTGTTATATTTAAAGGGTCCCAGCTTGTGAACGATACAGATTTAGGTCAAGATTTGGTATAAACAAAAAAAAACATTCTTTTAATCTAGAGCCTTTTATATAAAAATCTACAAATATAAATAATGGAAAATGGATGTGATACTTCTTTCCTATCCTATTATAAGTGGTATATAGAAGTAAAACTGAAAAAATACTTATTTTAAAATTTCATAAAGAATAGTTTTTTCGTAGTAGTAAAAAAATATATATAATTCAAAAGTAATTAAACTGATTATTAACATAATTACAGCCAAAGTAACAGGCTGCTATTAGTTTATAATAAAGGTGTACCAGAGCCTTGTTTCATTAATCATATTAAATCAAGACCCTTTGTCATGCCATACACAAAATAAGGGTTACCAAAATCTTGTTGTTTAGTTAATTTGAACTTAACATTATAATTAATAAGGTTTAAATTTGTCATTTTGTTCACTTGAAATATAGTTGGTATATTTTGGAATATGATAAGCTGCTGGTAAACTGAGGTAGAAAACGATAATGTAATTAATGTTTAAGTCAACTTACAAGATTTGAAATATTAGAAAATTTCAATATAACGGCGCGTTTCTTGCTTATCTTTAGAATCCATACATGTAATAAAATTGTAACTGATTAATATAATTAGTGAGAATGAGATAATTAGTGAGAATGAGATGAAAAAAATAATGATTTATTTTAATACATTTTTTTAATCTATATTTTTTTAAGCTAATCCCAGAATCGGATTAACCGACTTCAATGCGGTTTTCACTACTACTTAACATTAATTTATTTATTTTTTACTTTTTTATTTATAGATCTTGTCCTTAAATGATGATGTTATTAAAACACGAAATTGGTTAAAATAATTATTTGGTTCTCTAGTACTCTAATATAAACCAAATCCAACGCTACACTTTTTTGGATTAATCAATGATAATGAAAACTCTCTCTCTCTGTTACTGAGTGATTGACTGAGATAATGCAAAACCCACGTGGTTCTACAGTCGCTGCAATTAGGCATGCAGTTTTCGTGGAGAGTCTAGGCGACTAAGAAGGGATTCGCTTAAATTCGTCGTGAAAAAGAGGAATAAGCGGAATTTTACATTTTTGGTTCTTAAAGACCTCAGTTGTAAGGATGGTCACATGGAATTGAAAAAATCTAAACATAAAAAGTGCATTATTATTTTGAACATAAAAACAATCACATCTGTATACTATCGTTAAGAAATATAAAAAAAATATTGTTTCTGAAATAAGACATTGTATCTATCGATTGATTAAACGTATAACGTCATGAAATCACTTGCTAAAACATAAGCTGAAGTAATGTTTTTTTTACATTTTTGCATTATCGTAACTGATGAAATGTATGTGTCTTAGAGCGGGAAGTGTTCACAATGCGAGCCTCACATTTATTTTTCAGCTTCACGGAATGTTAAGACACTCCGCTCCTCACTTCCCACCGAATTCCCACCGAATCGTGGAGGCATTGAGTGTTGGGTGATGAAACTCAACGCCGTCAATCAAGCACGAATCTTTAATTTTGACTTCCAACTCCAAAAAAAAAACGCATTGTACTTCAACACGAAAAGTTATTAGAAATTTGTTTCCCACGCATTTTCTTTTCAATAGTTGAGTTTTGTTTATGTCGATGGTAATATCTTATAATGTATTCCAGATTATTTTCGGGTGTGAACGTAAATCGTGGTGGCGTGAGTCGATTTCTTAATGTCAAAACAAACCGCCGGTGATAGAGTAAGGCAGCTGATGTATTTTTTGGACCGCGTTAAATATTTAAAGATGAACTAATCAAAGTTTATTTTTACAAGCTTTTAATAGTTACATCTTTTTAATTTTGCATATGAAGATACAAAATAGCTATGTCTTTTTATATATAATTGTTGTTATTTTATATTGTTAATATTCAGTGTTAATAATTCAATCCAATTTATTAAAGTATGTAATTTTTTTCACATGTGATACAAGCTTCATTTTTCAGAGATTTAATTGTAACGAAATTAAAATAAAATGTAACAACCATTTAGCGTATTGCACAGATATAATAAACATTCCTCAAGTGGGATTCGAATCCACATTCATCGTGTAAAGCAAGACGTGAAACGTAAAGATTATTATTTGTAAAATTTTTATCGAAGAAGTAACTTAATATTATCTTCATGTCTTAAAATATAAATGTTCGACTTTGTAGGTTAATTTGTTACTATTTCATAAATTTTCTTTATTATTTTCTCGATTTTACATTTGTTACAAGAATTAAAAAATCATCTGAGTACTCTACTAGTACATTAACAATTACGATGCTATTGCAGTTGTCCTTTAAAAACCTTCAATAAAGAAAACCCATCTATACAACTATTACATAATATAGATATACATTAATTTAAACAAACTTCAACTTCTCTTATAATTTTTACTTCAATACACGCCTACGCAGACATCTATCTATGTTTTTGCTAACAAGTTGTTACTGAACAAAGAATATATATTTGATATTCTATACAATATATTCTATTCAGGAGTGTGCTGGTAGAACTCTACTTCCACTTATGTTCTCACATTGTAATAATGTGAAGAAGATCTGCAGAGATTTCAATTTCATTCCTATTGTAATAAAAGTAGGTAGGTACAAGCGATGTGAACGTAATCTTGGATTTACTTGTAGCTTATAACGGAGAATGGTCTCGGGTGTTTTGAGGAATACAATGTTATTTTTCAATGTTAATTTGATTTGGGTTTGTTTGTGGCATATTTTTTTACTGTTGTTTTCGTATAACAAGGCAGGTAAAAATCATTAGAAAATTATTAGAAAATGGGACGCGCTATGTCTTATCAGAGTGGAAAATTAATACAAATATATTATTATTTACGCGAATCGGAACCTAACACACAACTATCGAGTTAAGAAATAAGCATTGTTCCTATAGTGAGTGATGATTGCCTCAGTATTTAAAATTTATATTTGATTTCATTTAAATGTTTATTACACTAGTTAGCTTTTAATTGACAGGATCAGGAAAAATATCATATTCCACAGATATAAGAATAAAACTGAATTTTCAAGCTTAGCTGCCATTACTGTAGCTTCTTGTGTTATAAAGATTAAATACAATACAAATACGCCAAAATTATGACGTGAGAAAATTAATTCACTCATTAAAGAAAATTAACTTTGCGAGTTTCGAAAAATAAGGAAAATTCGTAGTACAATTAATAATAAGGTTTTTTATTCTCCAAAAGTAATATGTCATTTTCCCTGTACTTTATAACGTATATTTATACCATAAAAAATATCTAATTTTTATGCTCACACAAATTTCAATAGATAGGTACATAAGTAAATCGTTCTTTCCGACCATGACCAATTTAACGAGCTCCACTTGACTATATTTAAAAAAGGAAACGAAATACTTTACGTAAGTGAGTACACAAGTTACATTTTCAAAACATAATATATATAAAAATAGATATATTATGTTTTGTATTTTGGCAAAATGGTTCGTAGAGTTCCACCACTGAATGCCAATGCCTCCAGAATTCTGCGGAAAATGGGAACCGGTGAGTCTTAACACTAGGATCCATCTGCCTATCCTGGCTGCCTATGCTGTGTGCGGGATATTATTACAAATAACCTTAAGGTACTGGCGTGTATCAACGCCGTGCTTTTTCTTAATGAAACTAAAAATTTAAAATAACTTATCATCCCAAATGGGGATCAAACCTCATCCTGTTTATGGTAAGTTATAGCACTGCGCCATAACGGCGCTATTACGTTTTCAATTAAAAATCAATCATTTCATGAATGTGCATATCCATCTGCTATCTCCATTTACTAGAAGTATCTACAAACAAGTAAATGCACTCCAAAGCTTAATAAAGTACTCCTCGGTGAATTTCTACTGCACATTTCAAAATCCCATGCGATGCATCCTACTTTGAGTTCGTGACAGTTGCTGACCGTGAAACACAATCGTATGCTCGATTTCCAAATAACTAGACTTGACTTGTTATCGAAGTTACATTCACATAGTAGGCATATTATGTTACAGCAGGCCAAGCAGAGAGAATCTATTGTTAAGACACTCCGTTCTCCACTTTCCGCCGACTTCTAGAAGTATTTATGGGTTTCTTCTTGGATGGATGATATGATGGACACAGCGGGAAGCTGAAAAACATATACATTGTGATTCCGCCGCCCGTTCATGTAGCTTTTTCTTATAAAGAAAAGTATCTTTATAATAGTAATAATCTTACAAGAGTAGAATTGAATTCATCGAGAAAATAAAATCGAATTGAGAACCTTCCCCTTTTACAGAAGTCGATTAATAAAAAAGGCAATAACTAAACTACTATAATAAATGTAAGCAATAGATAAAAAAATCACCTCTCACACCCGACAACTGAATGTATAAATCAGATCTTTATCTGCAACGTGCCCCTGCACGTGTTTCGTTTGTTTTACCATATTTTTGTGTATAAGTTGAATAGACTTATTTTAATAACACATACATACAAATATTTTGAATTATTAATGGAGGAGGAGCTATTGGTCTATGCGTGGCCTCGTGAAAGGAGACTTTCTTCTGTGATATAAGAGACGATTGATGGACATGTCCATCCTCTCAGTGCTTTTATGGAGCCCAGACATGCTCTTTATATTCTTGAAGGATTCATATTTCTTATGTTATATGCATATAACTTTAAAAAATATCTACTACCACTATCAGGTTTATAAAATAATATCACTGACAAATATATTTATTAAAAAAGTCCATGAAATTATGTCATGCAGAACTTTTGGACATATAAATGTTGTTATTTTTATAAAACTTACGCATGAGCTATTGTAAATATATTCAAAACTAGGTACCAGTACAAAGGTATGAGTATTGCGTCACATTTTAACGTCTGATGTTATTTATTGTTGCAAAAATGTAAAAAAAAACCTTACAAAACTAGACTAAAGATAAAATAATGCTTAACGTTTTCTTTGCGTTTTGCCCAACCACAACGAGGAAATAAAAAAAATATTTCCTCGAGTCTGGATCGAACTCACTACCATCAGCATTACATTAGTGACTGCTGAGCACCAGGCTAATTTCAATAGTGTTTATTAGTACACTATTTGTTGTAGTATTTGTGTCGTAGTTGAGTGGTGGAACTCAACGCCGCGCTTTTCCTCGTTCCCATGGTGAGGAAATGAAAATATTAAGGAGAACGAAGTTACTTGTAGACATTTAGATTACAATTTAATTTATTATCCAGACAAAGTAACAACTATTTTTTTATACAAACATATATGAATGAAATGTGTACTCTCAAATTAATAGGCACATATATAGGTATTTCTTTATATAATGATATTAATATGTAAATAAGTCATTGAATACGACCCAAATGCCGTAAAATCTTATGAATCTTTAAAAATATTTAAAATTGTAGATAAGGAACTCATAGAGTTCTTTTATACATACATTGAAAACAAAAACGAAATATTAACAATCGAACAGAACTGATTATACTAAAACGAAAGAAAAAGAAAAGCTCTAAGGACAGGGATTTGAAAAGAAAAACAATAGAAACGAGAACAAATCCGTTTTCACTTTCCGGCACTAATTATTATCGACGATCGTCTCAAGAAAGATTTTTTTCCAGCGGAAATTACTTGGAGCTACAAGTTGCATTGTTAGAGGCGATGACGTGAAAATAATCTTGCCTGGTTTGAATTTAACTTTGTAAAATAGTCTCGAAATAGGAATATACCTACCCGTGCTTTCGTTTTTTTAGCTTCACACACTGTGTTTCGTTTATAATATTGTAGTCAGAGGACACTAAGTGTTAAGTCACTCTGACCCCCACCTTCCTCTGAATTCTGATGACATTGCGTGTTGGGTGGCGGAAATCAACGCCGTCTTTTTATCAGAGCGAAGAAATGAAAATATTTTATTCCCCTGAGTGGGAACCGAAAACACAACCGTCGTGTTTACAGATACACGTTTCCAATTAAAATTGGTTAAATTTCAAAGTAAATTTAAATTAAATATTAATTTAGAACTGCTATTATAATCTTCCTTCTCTATATTGTGAATATAAAGAAATTTGTCTGCAGCTGAGAGGAAGTCTGTATAATTAGGTAATTATAAGAGAAGACTTGCATTGAATGCCAAATGCATACGACAGTTGGTTATAGTATAGGGCGTCCATACTTTACGTAAGCAAAAATAAAAGAAAGAAGTAAAAGATAAAATTTCAAAAAGTCAACGTTTTATTTTAATTCCTTATATAATAAAGTAGGTTTAGATATAATATAATAAAATATCTAGATTTGATAATTATATAAAAACTAATCATTATCAAGAATTTAAAGTAAAATCATATCGTAATATTCAAATTTTCAGAGGCTTCACACAAAATGTCAAACTTCACCAAGCGAATGACTTGTCGATGTTAAATAAACGAATTGTTCCCTAGACACTCAAAGTTAATTGACTCGCTTTCACAGTTAGCGACATGCTAAAATTTGTACAATTTCATTTAACGAACGGCTCTCGTCCTGTAACGATTACGTGAAATACACATTTCTATACATATTTGTATGTTTTATATGGATTGATGATATGTTTTGTTACTTAGTTGCTCTTTATAACTAAAAGGTTTTTTGGTTCACGGCGTATTCCGCATAGTGTCAAGACACTTCCCATTTTCCGCTGAATTTTGAAATCTAAAAATTTAAAAACCAAACAAAATAATTAAAAATATTTTATTTACCTAACTATACAAATATTTATTAAGTGAGTTGATGCCAAAGAGTAATTATTGTAATTGCGTTGGGATTGAAATGCTATTGAAATAAGGATTTTCATAACTCTTTGAAGGAATGGGAAGTTACAAATTATTATCTGTCACTAGATTTTTCTATTTTTACCACACGTAAAAAATACAGTCGACTAGAGAACCTCCTCCTATTACAGAAGTAGGTTAAAAACGGTCCATAGTGCAAACGTAAAAATAAAAATAGATAGATATTTACATAGCAAAGAAATTGCAGCGAGAGCTATTAAGCGGTCAGCGGTCACACGTTATTGGCAAATGTATTGACATTTGGATGACACAGCTCGTGCCATCTGTCACCTCAAACACCAGTTACGCCGTGCACTACAGTTATTTTTACTTAATTGAATTCAATTTATAGGATAGTCTCGGAAGAATGGTTATTTGTATTGTTTTTTCTTAATTTTATTTTCACAATAGCAATGAAATATAAAGATATCAGTTATTAATTAATTTAAGATGCTAAGCCTATTTAAAACCATATAAAATTATTAGAAAAGCCTAATTTATTACGTTTATTCAGAACGTATATGTAGAGAATTAAAATATAAACTCGAAAACTTTATCGTCGCATATTATAATATACGAGTGTGTATCTCCATATTACCAGTAGGTTTCAGATGCATAACTTTTATTTTAAAGAAACGCATCCTTATATTTTTCAACTTTGAATAAAATGAAAACAGAATTACATAATAAATACACAATTTTATTATATGGAAGCGTATTAACCAAAATGGTCGACCTAACACCGACACTAAGTAAATTTCTACTTTCGTTAAAATAATTTCAACAAAGACAATCTGTCTCGTGGGAATAGAATAATATTGTCAACCTACTTACGTACATACATATATATGTATTATGTTAGTTTAGGAAATTTTGTTTGCTCATAGTGCTTAAATGTTAAATACTCTCAACACTTATAACTGGTACAAAATTAGACTGGTACAATATTAAACCTAGAATTATGAAATTTGGCAGCTAGGTAGGTAGGTAGTAATAGTTCAGGAAAAAATTTTAAAACTCTACATTTGTGGTTAAATCCTAAAAAATAATAGCCTTAAAAGGTATAGTGAAATTTGGTATTAAAGTTAGTTCAAGTGAGGTAACAAATGAAAGGATAGGGCTAAGCTAAATTTTAAAGCTGAAATTCAGAAATAGCTCGAGATCTCCAATTTTTGTACCAAATTTAGTTTCTTAAATTTTATAATATAGTTTCAAATCAAGTAATCGAAATTATAAAGTATTTTAACGAACTCAAAGTCAATTTTAGCTAAATAACATAGAAATGAGCCTAATTCTATGTAAATTATACCGTAAATGAGACATTAAATAAAAGGTAACGGGAGTTGGGTTAGCGTACATGAACACATTACAATTCTAATTGTATAACAACGTGTTAATTTAAATTTACTGAGTTCCTTTTTGTTAGTATGTTTCGTATATTTTTGGTTTAAATCTAGTCAAATTGTATATATTTTAGTATAAAAATATAGTGAAATATAAACTTATCCAACAGTGTACGAGTTTAAACCCGCTACGTCCAATTGTATAAAATTTCAATAAAGCTAACAAATAGAATTGAATTTCAAATATAAGATTTTCCTTTATAATTCATAGATTTGTTTTTGTCACATAATGTACAATGCTTATTTGAACTTCCAAGAAAAAACAAATTAAAAAAAAAATATATATTTTCTTATAAACTATAAAAAAAATCCAACTTGTATTTGTTGTATATTTTTTATACACTGATCTATATCACCAAGCAAATAGGTCATAAAATGAAGTTTCTCATGCCCATGAAACTGACTTAGTTAGGTAGTTTCCTTCATAAATAATGGATCTTAAAGGAAAAGTTTTAAAGGACTACCGTAGAATGTTTTCCTGAGAAGGGGTTCATACTTACGGTAGCTTTAGGCGAAGAGCTTTATAGCTGGAACCGTATATTTAATATGGTCGGTGTTATAAAATGGTATCAACGGATTTTAGTTTTAACTTATTATAATATTAGTAATAATGAAAGTTGAGAGCAACGTAGTGGCACAGGGTCTGTGGGTTAGATTCCTTCTCGGAGGAAAGAATGCGTGACGTTGACTTCCGCCACTCAACACACAATGACTTGAAAATTAGGCCGAAAAAGAGGAAAGAATTGCCTTAATACTAGGTTCCCACTGTTTACTCTGCTATATGTAAGGTACATGAAAAAGCATGAAAAATGAAAATTATGTTTAAATTTCCATTTGAGAGAAATTTTACGTTTAATACATATTTCCTTTCATCGATTAGTTTACTCAAATATGGTATTAATTTTAATATCGGGAATATTGCACTCAACTAACTAACTAACCTAGTTACCTAAGAAATAGATAAAATAAAAGCTAAAAAAAACATTGATAATTCCAAGTGAATCTGTATTATTAGGAAGTATAACGGACTAGTCATAATATAGTTGACATCAATAATTTTCGAATGAACACCTCAAGGCATTTTGTGTCAGTCACACAAAGGTTAACTTCCGAATATGTTTTTAAATTAAATTATTTCCTTGTGAATTGTATCTTTTTAAGCTAGTGATTCAACTTAGTCTTGCTTTGAATTTCTATAATCTCAATATTCATCATTTCTTATTGCTAAATGAAAATCTTTCATACATTTTTTTATACAATAGAAATATAAACGGGGTAAAATAGCGTCAAATAGCAATCAACTAACCTACGAACTATGATAATAAGGCAGCCAAACACAAAAGAAATTTTAAATATTATAGCTATTTCATAAGGAAAAGAAAAAAAACTACTAGACATATTATAAAACAAAATGTACTTAATATTTTAGTATAAATACAATACTTTAATACATTTGTTATTTAAATCTGTTCGCTGCCTAAATCATTTCGATGCTTCCATAAAAGGTCATGATCGAGGTCACGATTGTGAATAATTCTAATTTAATCAAATACGCTAAATCAAATAGTTACATATGTATGTGTAATATTATTAGAATTTATGATACACTAATTGTTAAATTAATAATTAATTATTGATATGATAGTAAATATTTCAATTTTAAATTGTACTAATATGAGTTTTGCTTACTAGGCATTTTACTTAAATATTGCGAATTTTCAGCTTAACAGTACCAATTTGAAATGCAAAAAAAAAATAATCTATGCATAAAAATATGTATTTGGAGTATATGTATTAAAGATATACAATATATGTACCATGGGAAACAAATTTATAGAACTAAAAAAAGTAAAGATTTTTATTTAAACATAAAGATTTTGTATCGTCCTTTTTTACTATATACATAAATAAAATTTAGAGCATTCCTCAAGACTCGTAGATCGTAGACCAAGAAAAATAGCTCCCAAAGGCATCATTTACGTTTTTTCCTCACTTATTCTCAATCTGAAACACTAGTCTTTCCTGTATCTCTAGCGCCCATCGCACTCAATATGGGCACGGTTGAGGATATAAATTGAACCAAGTTCAGGTTAATAAACGTAAGTATCACCGGATTCGAAAACTTCCGACGTTGTAGAAAATATATGGCCCGAGCAATGGCTACTGGCTACGTACAACAAAATACTTAAATGTTAAGTGCTTTTAGAAAAGATTTGCTGATTTTAAAACATTTTAATTATGTTTTATAAAGATTAATTTCTGAGGGTAGGTTGTGGGCTCGACGCCTACTCGAGGAAATGGAGAGTTATATCCATTTCTTGCAAATAAATTAAATATAATCATTCCTCCCACTAGAGATTGAACCCACAAGCGTCGAGATCATCATCGCATTGCGTCACTACGGTTTATTTCTATAATATAATAGGTACTCATTTAATTATCTATTTCTCAGAGGTCAACCAATTAAAGGACATGCTATTAATTTTAAACAAAAATCGATTCACACCATGTGGAAAAATACGTTGTAAATTACAATTTTATTACAAAAACAATGACTTTTGTTTACAGCGTCATTGCGATCGTTTATTATCGGATCTCCTAAGTGCAGCATTAATTCTTCCTATCGAGAAACACTTTTAATGTTTGATACATTCATAGTGCAAATTAAACGTAAGTTTACATAAAGATGTAAACAACTTAAACCATATTAGCAATGACAGACTTTTTAAATACATACTTTTGTCTTATTTCTCTTATTTTTTCATTTTCACGCATACTTCCCGGATGTAGCAGCGTAGGAACCTAGTGTAAGACACTCGAGTGAGGATTCATATAGGAGACACACGCTTGTGCCACTACTGGCCTCATTTTCTCCCTTCCCCTCTGTTTTGATACTAAGTTATCTTTGCCCTAAAATACATGTGAAACATATGGCACAAAAAATTACATAGAAAATATTATAATGAAATATATCTACTTTAATTGATTTCAAAATCCCGAAGAATATTTTTATCTCATAGAATTAAATCAACGAGTCCCAGTTCAGTATTCAGAATGACTAACCACCAGAACAGCAAGTCTGCCAACTTTCTACCAGTGAAAGTGTCAAATGCATATTTATATATTTTTTTCTAATTGCAAAGATGGCTATCGATAAATATATTTAATTTTTATCTAAAGAAAATATGTAGATAAGATAGACTGTGTAATTATGTAGAGACAAATATATATACTCGTCTATACTAAAAACAACTTTAATTATTTGTTTGTTCATATAAATGGACGGCTTAATCTCTGGAACTACTGTCAAATTTGAAAAAAAGTGTTTCTAGCTGATAATCATATTCATATAGAAGACTATAGGATATTTAGTGGGCTTTATTATAGACAGACAGACATAATAACATCAGCTAAGACTTTAGGAATTAAAATTATCGATCTTATTTTTGATAATGATGGGTGTTAATTGGAAATTTTATGCCAATATTCTGATAACCCAACAAAGTCACGTGCGATAATTAGTTTAAAAAATTAAAATAAAAAGTTATTTAAGAACTTTTATCATTTCTCAATAATATAATACATTACTTCGTTTATACTAATTACATTTAAATCATGCTATAATTATCAGTTGCTATCTCATTATGAGATCAATGACTTATTAATAACATAAACGTAATTGGTGATCTGTAATGTAAACTAAAGTGCTTGAAATCCAATGTTAATATCAATTAGAGACTTTTTCCTGCATATCAACTTAAGCAGAAGTTAGGAGCCTAGTGTCAAAACACTCCGTTCCCTATGTCTGTCGAGGCGTATTGAGTGGTGGAACTGAACGCCGGCAGACCAGAGTAGAGAAAATGCAAAAAAAATATTCTCAAGGAATTAATGCCCCGGGTAAAGATCAAACCTACAACTATCACGATTTCATTAAGAGCTACCCGGCTGTGCCACGACGATCTCAACGTCAAATAAGACAGTCGAGTTGATCTCACAAGGTTGTATTGCAATGTGGAGAACTGTCCCCCCATTAGATCAAATTACATTCTTTTTTTCTTCATCTTTCAGAACTCTTTATTTATCTTATCGTTAGTTCTTCTCTATTATCCTCAAGTTGCTCATTTACAGCTATCAGTTGCTATGTTGGGGTTATCCACTTAATGCGTGTTGAATTTGGTCAAGGTCCAGGGTCCAAAATAAAAATGTACAGCTTAAATTAAAAAATACAACAATATATTTTTTATTTTGAATGTGGAGACTCCACGTGGGTTTTCCATTACATAATGAAGATAATAACAAATCATATTCTAACAAAAAAACATTAATAACTTTTTTATAAAATATATAATGTATATATTAATTAAAACGTCCATTCATTTAACAACCGTCCGTAAGTACTTACATGACGGGTCATAGATTAAGGACGGTAGATAACGTATTTTAATGTTTGTTCATCGATTATTTATATCTAGTTGTATGTAGAGTTAATAGTTATTGTAATCACAAGAAGCTTATGATATGAAACATTTTATTTTCGATAATAAAATTGTGATTAACTGGAGAAATTATTATATAGTACTTTTTTAATATTATGGCCTCATTTTTTTAACTTTTCCATAATTATCAGCTTTGATTACATTTTATATTTATCTGTTTCTTAAACTAGTCTTAAAACTAGAGATAGTTATCTAGATATTTAATTTATTTTTTCTATAATATGAATAATAAATTGTGTAGTCTTTTTTCTAGTTTTTACGCTCTATCCTACTAAGCAATGTAGATAGAAATTATTTTTTCTGTCTAGTCAGTCTGTCGCAGCTAAAACAAACTTTTTGTCTATAATTTGATTTGACTGCTCCAAAATTGAAAAACAGAAAATATAGTATACCGACTAGTTTAAAAAAATACATTATCTATACATATCGTTTAAGTTTTCACGTCACGAAAATATTACAAACGAATATGCAATGTTCCTATACGTTTGACAATGTCAAGGCTGTCGTAAAATTATCATGAGACCAAATCGTGTTATCCGAATATTATTATAATGCTTCTCATTAATTCTTACGACTATTATGTTTAGTCGGTTTATGGTTCAGTAAATAAATAACAAAAAATAATGGAATGTCTTAAGCTATAGTAATTTGTTGTAAAGTAAAATATTGTATGGACTCCTTCATGGTGCAGTGGATTTCACGATTTGTTGGCACAGAGTACTGGGTTGGGGTGCAGGCCAGTCACCTCCTCGTGGTGCACACTGGGCATGGCCTGAAACCGCTTT
>FASU01019782.1:4524-15579 GCA_001486225.1 Heliconius pardalinus sergestus | reverse complement strand
GGCGCTGGAGGAAAGAAATTCAAGGTGTTCAGCCGTATACACTGCCAACTACAAGTGCCTTAATGAGCATGGTCACTATTTGTGACATAAATTTTGGAAGAGGTTTCTCGTTCTTGGTAAAACCTCTGGTGAAAAGGTGTGTCAGGTGAAAATTGAAATATCGTATCTCCATGTAACAGGGTAGGCAATCAATACCCTACATTGTATAAGACAAGATTATATAAAAACACTACATTTTTCAGACATCCCGAATTTGAAACTTAGGCAAGTCAAAAATTATGTGCATTGTAAGTATTTGTCTTTGTTATTCGAATTTCAAATGACAAGTTAATCAGATCTAAAGATCAACTGGTTTAAGCATATTTCTGAATACAAGTATAGTGGTATAATACTACCATTTAAAAAAATATATATTTTGTTTCTAATGAGAGAAACTGTATTATTAATTTATATTTCTTCCAAACATCAATATTAAATAGCTAGGTAAAACTGAACATTTCATTTTTATATACAATATTTTACAACTTATCTAAATTTAATTAAATAGAAAAAAATACACGACAATAATTTTAAATTTATTATTTTACTCTCTGGAGGAATTGGATATTAAAATTAAAATAAAATTAATTTATTTTCAAATTTAGAAAAACAAGTAAAAAAGATGAAAAGGAACGAAAAGTACAAAAACAAAATAATATTAAACAGCAATTTATTTAAAATACACAAGGTTACAGTTTGAATCTACTATTACCAATAAATATCAAAATACTATACGTCACCATTTAAAACAATATTATATCGTCGACATGACTTAAATATAAATAAAATTAAATATAAACTCAAATGAAATCCTAATATTCAAACCGATAATTTACACAATGATGCCATATTTTATCAATTTTTAATTGACAAAATTATCATGTAGACGACACAATACATAAAAAATAATATAATAATAAGATTTTTTAAACTGAATTACGAGAGAAACAAATATTTCGGTCCCAAAAATTTACTTTCGATTGTTCCAGTCCGCGTGATAAGTTCTCCTCAACTTAACGGATATTTGCTACCTCTTTCTTCTTGTGTTAAGTAGAAAGCGGCGTTGAGTTTTGCAACTTCGTTTTGTACCCAGAAAGAGTTAGCAATGATGAGTAGGATAACTTGACTATGACATGGACTTGTCATAGTCAACAAAACAGGCCTAAAATTTTATATACACCGCCAATTTTATAGCATATTTGTTAGATATTTTCATATAACAAGATCAGCAGAGAAAATTAATGTTAAGACACGCCATTCTTCACATTTTCAATAAAAAGTCAGACCATTTCTAACTGATAATAGCGTTAGTTCACTACACGAATATATCAGATAACAAACAAATATGCTATATACAACTGTGAGTACAAAATATATCGTTTGAAGGATAAATGATAGTAATTATGACCTGTAATCGCTAAAATGTATAGATTTATAAAAAAACCTCAATTCCCGTACAATTTCAGTCGATTTTCATTATTTGCAAATAAAATAAATGATTTATTAATAAAATAATTTTGGAAGGTTGAATTAAGTATCATTTAGTTATTTAGGCACATTTGAGAACCAATATCATACCAAATGTATATTTTACATGGCATTGGCTATGAACAGGTTTTTTTAGTATGCATATGTCAAAAAACACGATATACAATATAAGTATAGATAATAAAGTTAAAAAAACCCAATTAAATATATAATAAACAAATTCAAATAATATTATATAATATTCAGGAATTGTCAATTATTTATTCTAAAAAAACAGGTCATAATCATACAGTTTATAATTATAAAAAATCTACATTTTTTCATACAAATGTTTAATATAAAATTACAAAACCGAAGGTATCACCGTTACATTCTAACTTAGACTTATTACTATAAGTTATTATATCATTATTATAATCATAATATATTATTAGTATAATTATAATAATAATAATATTTTAGTCACTGGTTATTTATTTAGTTCAAATGATGACATTTCCAGTGTAGTTCAATAATAATATTTGGCATATAGTTTTTATAAGATTATTCGAAATACAATGAAATTAATTATTATTATTAATATTTTATTGAGATTTCTATTGCACGTGCATGTTATCTTCTATTTATCTATTTTGATATGAACGCTATCAAGCTATAATATAGTAAATAATATGACAGAAATATTGCATACTGCAATTATGAAAAAAAGTGATGCAATAAACTTAAGATTTTAAGTAGTTAAATAAAATAAAAGAAATAAGCTTTATCACTGCCATATTATTTCTCGGTAGCGTCAATACAAAATTTGACATAAAATCTCTAACAACATTCATATGTATATACAACTATAAAATAATATAATTAAGCTGCTTGTTTTAATAAATACGAATTATTTAATTTAAATAAAAAAAATCATATTAAGTTATCTTTTAAAGCGAGTTATAAATTTCTCAAAGCTGCCAGTATAAAAAAACTATTTAAATTCTCATAATTACAACTAACAAGTAAATAATAAATCTTTAGTACTTAATAATTATTAAATATTCGCACTTAAATAATAAAATTCGAAATAAGAGAATATAATAATATGATAAATATAATTTTTTTTTGTTTGTATGAAATAATATATCCATTTAGCATTAGTAACACATGTACGCTATAAAGAGTCTTTCCGCGTCTTAATTGACAATTACCGTTTGTTTTTTAATTTTGGAATTATATTATGAAAAATATAAATAAATGATTATTTTATCTTAAAAAATATTAGCTTAACAAAAAAATAAACAATTCTGATTATGTTAAAGTTCATTAATATATTGTAAATAAATATAAACAAAGGTTCGATTAAAAAAAAGGTTTTTAGGAAAATCGAATGAGTATTATAATAAAACTACAAAATATATTTTGAATATCTTTAAAATAGCTAAGTACATCATCTTTCCCGTTAATTGACTTAAAAATTGTTATTAATAAAATAAAAAAAAATCTAAAACAAAAAAGAAAAAAAAAATTCAGTTCGAGTGCTTGTGGTAAAGTTCATTAACAAAGCGTTATACGTACAAAAATAAATCATTTTTCATACAAATACAAAGATAACTTACACAGAATGGAATGTTATCTAAAGAGAGGTCTTTTTAAACTAAACATTCCATAATAAAACAATGGAATACTATGAAGTCGTTAAAATTAATACTGTGAGGAAGTTACAAGTCAACACATTAACTAATAAACATACAATATATGTACATATACAAATAAAATTTTTAGTTAGAATGGTGTCACACAAATGCCATATCGCTTATACATGCCAAAGTAAATGGTCTGGTATCTAAATTTTTACTGAATAATAACAATTTGCTAAATTTAACAAAATTTTAAAAGAAATGAAATATGATCGTATCGAAATTCTGAATAAAATCCTGCAATGTCAAAATTTTTCAAGACATTTTGGATATTCAGAAGGGTAAAGCAGAAAAAAAAGAAAATATAATCTCTTAATACCGTTATCAACCACGTAATAAATCTTTGTAATATTTTAATTTAAGGACAATGCGTAAATACAAAAGAAAAAAAAAACATAAAGTTGTAAAGGAATGATTGTCCTCAATAAATAAATAATTTACGTAACATGTAAATATGTAATCGACATTTAATTATGTTAAATTGACAAGGCCGGCTCGAATTCTAATTAATTTAATTTTCGTTTAATCCTTATCGTTACTGCTATATTCATATATTTTGATAGTTTTATGACAGTCCTAAGTACTCGGTGCTTAGTGAGAAGAGGTATAAAAGTGAAAAATAACAATATTTATGAAGAAATGTTAAGAAAAATTGAAAAATACTAAATTCAACCAGTGAATTCTAAATATCTTTTCAATTGACAAATAAAGAAATCCAAGCAATTTATTTTTTTACTTATACCCCTTTTCACTTAAACACACATAGCTACTGAAAAAAAAATCGCATCAATGACTACATCGTACGCTATATCGTACTAATTTAATATATTTTACTACAAAGTAAAATATAAGAAAAATGTCTGTAGTCATACCATCTACAACTATCCATAGTATACAGTACAGAATAGAAATCTATATTAACTATTTAATTTGGGTCTATGAGAGAGAGTATTCGAAAAATTGGCACCTGACATCACTATTGGAAATTTAAACACTAAGACTGAGGACTATTATTTTTTATTTATTATCAAATGTCTAAATCTAATAATATTAATGTCTAGTGAGATACGTCTAATTATTAATTTATTAACTTTTATATGAAGGACTTTTAAACATTCTAATACATTAGTACAACATAAATCCTCGGGCAAAGCCGCGGGCAGGCCGCTTGTTTAATAATAAAAAAAAATCAGAAACTACTGTTTTTTCAATATTACAAGTGTAATATTTAAAATATATATATACTAATTAAAGTTAAATTAGTACTAAAAAAATAATACTAAACAGAACCAACATGAAAAAAATATGTATGTAGATAGATGAGACATATATATATATATATATATATATATATATATATGCTCCATTAAAATATGAAGATCACATTTTATCGCATATAAAATATCTTGAAAATGTAAGAAATTAAAATAATTTTAAAGAAAAGAAGCTAGTTAAGTGAAAAACACAATAATAAATACACATTGCCCTGATTAGACACACATTGCCTAGACACAGATAGTTACCAGACAACTATTTCTTTCACACATAATCTACAAACGCAGCATGTGAGCGAGATAGAAACACAAAAACGAAACATGTTAATTATTAATAATAATACATACTAGAAAACATATTAATTATAAATAATGATACATACAAAAGCGCTATTGCTATGTTTTCCTATTAAAGTCCAATGACGCTGACGATTCCCTTTGCAGTATTCACTTTAGTTTGTCATCCTCTTCCAAATCGTCTTCGGACGAGACCGTCCTACTTACAGAACGGCCCAATATTCTCGCCTTCCAGGCTTCTAATCTCACGACCTAGTTATTATAAAAAAAAACAATATAATAATCATATTATATATGAGTACAGTCAGTGACCACCCTGAAGTGTGTTCTGTGCATTTGCGCATTGTTTACTCGGGCCATCTGCAGCTACGTTCAGGGCGGTCACGACCCGTCCACCGTAATGTAAATATCTTTACAACGTAACTAACCTTTTTACACAACCTTATATTGCTATCTCTTTACAATAACAATGAC
The DNA here is from genome assembly GCA_001486225.1 of Heliconius pardalinus sergestus. NCBI lineage: Eukaryota > Metazoa > Arthropoda > Insecta > Lepidoptera > Nymphalidae > Heliconius > Heliconius pardalinus. Next base: position 10,325 of record FASU01019782.1, on the reverse strand, counting down.
TAGAAACAGATAGTATACTAGAAATACATAGTACCTTGTTATAGAAAATAATAATTATTATGAAAATAATATTTATATTAAAGAATGATACGTATTCATTTAATATGCTTAATATATAATAATTAATAATAAAGATAAATAGCTATGTAGATTTACTTAATAAACATTTATACTGGTATTGCTTTTTATTAATCGTAATTGAAAAAAGGATGGCAATATATTTTTGTCTATGTTAATTAAAAGTTATTAGACCCTTTTAAAATTACTCTAATAACTCATATTATATGAATTTGACAGCGAATTTAATTTGATTATGAGATGGTACCATATTATACAAATTACACAAATTATTAGTAATAAATAACTGTTATTAAGAATTGGAAACATAAAGAACCAACCATATATAGCATATTGAAACTGAAAATAAAATTGTATAATTCTTTAAACTTCACATTCACTGTCAAACACATACAATATGTGGAAATAATATTCTAACTAGTAATACAAAGGGAAATAGGAATAAAATTCACATACAAATACCTAAATACTTAACACTTATTGCAAGTACATTCTAGAGTACTTTAAAGACTAACAACTAGACAAAGAGAAAACAAAAAGAAACAGCATATATTAAAAAAAACTCTTATTCCAGCAGTACTCCTTCATGAACAAAAATAACGTATTTTGCTGATTGTACTTGCATTATAGATAACCACATCGCGCTAAGTATTATATAAAAAATTCTAAAATAATATCAAACACTATGTCAGAACTACGTAATTAAGTAACAAGATGGTTTAACTACTTTGAGATTTGAACCTACCACCATCTCTACAAGTTACCTAAGAAGTCTTAAGTCAAATTAGTGTTAAAAGCACGTGCAGAGTAATATTATTATATACAACATCCATTCAATTTATTCATGAAATGCATGCAAATACGATATGATATATAATTGAGTATGTATATATGTATATGTATGAGAAAGCAAGCAAAATAACTCATAAACTACTGTCCAATGACTGTGTTAAACTAAAAATTTTATGTTTTATATTTTATACATAAAGTTTCATCATTTAATTTTATTTTATGAATGTAATAATGGGAGCAATATAAAGAAAATAAATCAAGAAAGGGATAAATAAATCAAAAGGCATCATTAATATAATGAAAAACATCCTCAAATAATATTTTTTAGGTTAAATTTAGACATTAAGCGTAGTTCAGCACAGCCAATAGAACATTTCCGAACTAAGCTAACACAATACATACGGTGTTAACTGTATTTGTTCCTCTTCAGTTGATAGAAGAGGCATAAAAAAAATCTAAATTGAAAACCAAAAAATAAACACGCGACAGAAAACATTGCGAATGTCTAAAAGTGTGTTGACCTCTTTATTAATTTTTTGTACAAATTTTGTAATTTGCAAGTTTTAAATAATTTTATTGACTTTAGTCAGAGTTAAGTATTTGTCTAAAATTAGATACGTCACAGGTACAATTTCTAGTCACCTAAATTTTAAATGAATGTTTTTAATTAAAATTATTGTCTTCTAAAAATAAGTTGTTTTCGTTGATTATAAGTATAAAAATTTATAATTATTTACACACCTGTCAGCACGTGAGCACTTGTAACTTGCTCATAAAAGATTGCGATTATTATTGATGATATTGTTATATTTATAGTATTTATTGATATAGATATATCAGTTTTAAATTATCATTAAAAATTAAATAAAATATCTCTCGTGAACGCTAACACTTACCCAAACAATACTGCAGACATCATTGCTTTAACCCATTTACATCTACAAAACACATTCTTAAAAACAAAAAGCTAACCCAAGGTCAAAATAAACCAACAATATCCCACAAAGGTCAAGGCACGAATGCCCACGAGGTCAAAGGTCACACCATAGAGACGCATACCAAGAGGTCAACACACTGTCAACAACAAAAATGTGCTGCCTAATATTAAATACATAATGTAGATAATTGAGAATTCTCCCCAACCATTTCCACGTGCTGTTGACGTCCGGCGTAGTGTTCGGTGTTGGGTACTGCGTGATATACATATACTTATGTACAAATGTATAAATGGATATTTAAATGTTTCTTTTATCTTTACGCTGCATCCCGCGCATAGCAGGTTAGGCAGTGGGAATCTAGTGGTAGGAAACTTCTTCCTCACGCACCATCGAATATTGTAAACATTGAGTGACGGAACTCAAGTGTGTCGTTACCAGAGCGAAGAAATCAAAATGATTCATTGCCCCGAGTGGTAATCGAAACCACAACCGTTGTGACTACAGTCAGACGTTGTGCCACTGCGCGACAACGGCCTTAATTATTTAAAATATTAACAATTTTTATTAAGGCATTTTATATAAATTTTCTTTTTTTCTTTTTATTATTTAAGGTATATAATGTCAATCACCTTACAAATGTGAAATTTTGTATAAAAATTATGAAACCTAATCTTTTATTATAAACTTTTACAAATATATTTTACATTTTTTATTTTTTTATTTCACCTTTACGTGCGCCTATTAAACAATCATAACTCACCTATGCTGCATTCTATCTATATTATCATCTTTCATCATTAATTTTAAGACAGAAATATTCATTGCCTCGAGTGGGGATCGAACCACAATCGGCGTACTCGGCGAACGTATGTTGACAAAATAGCATAAAATTTCATATACTCTATATTATGTTCAAATATATTTTTATGACAAAACAAAAGAAATAAGAAAAGAAAAAACATACGAACAATGAAAAACATTGGAAAGTAAACCAAAGGACAGTGAAGAATATCTTTGTTAATTTTACAAATTAAATACACGCTCAATATTATTGCACAATAAAAAGAATTTTGAGCAATAATTTTAAACTTGTATTTTATATTTATATATACATATTGTACAATACTATTTCTAAATTAATTATTTGCACAATAATATTTATGATTAACATTTTAGTTTAGTTAATAATAAGCAAAGCAAGATGCACAATGTTAGTTTCATGTCGTTTCATATGTTATGTGCGATGGCGTGTTGCATTTTGACGATTTTTGGGTATTTATTTTTATTTAAATAAGCAAGTGATGAACGATAAATAGTTTAGTTAAGTTATTTTTTTTAATAAAAAGAAAACGTATTTATTGAGAGAAAAATATATACAATTATAACTTGTATTGTTATTATCTGTATTGTATTATAAATATAAATCTCTATAAATATTTCTTGTATAAAAAATATTATCTTTTATATGGGACACGTTGCGTGTTGAGTTGTATATTCGAATAAAGGATATTTTTATATTTGCAATTAAATATTTAAATACAATCAAATAATAGAATCAAATTTACCTCCGCTTTTAGTTCGGCGACTTGCTCTTGTAGCTCGCGATTTCGATCGGAATCCTCCATACTATTACTTCTTAATTCACCCTCGGTCGCCATTACTTCGTTCTGGAATTAGTTTTTAAAAATTAAATAACAAACATATAAAAGATTTGTTAAGCTTCACGGTGTATATTGCACGTAACAGGATAGGTAGAAGAAACCTAGGAACCTACAGTTAAAGCACATTCATATTTCCATCCACTTTTCGTCTCGCTTAGCTTCGTTAGCGGAACGAAGAAATGAGAATATTAAATATCTAAAAAAAATTGTTATGTCTAACGAAGATAATGTTTTAAATATTATTCATCGTGTATACGCACATAGTAGGGTAGGCAGAGGGGACCTAGTGTTAAGACACTCCGTTGTCCAATTTCCGCCTAATGATAGATATATTGATTATAAAAAAGAGATTAATAAGCAACCTTTTAACACATTATATATACATTTATTTTTTTTATAAATAATTTGTGAATGAAAATGGCGATCTCAAGATAGATCTCATAGTTGAGGGCGATTTATAAATGCGGTGCTAATAAATATAAGATAGAGGCAGTGGTTAAATTTGGTAGTTGTGAGTTTGATTCCCATTCGGGGCAATAATAATAACGCAATAAATATTTCGATAATTTTGTGGTGTGTAGGGAACGATGTTTATTAATATTGAGTTACGTCTGCCTACACTGCTATATGCAGGATATAGCATGAGTTTTATAAATAATATTAAATAAATACTTACTTTTAATTTATATTCGGACACTTCAGTCTCTAATTCGGCTATCCTCTGGGCGACTTCCATGTTTCTAATATTCGCTTGCATCGATTCATACTTAGCCTGTAATTATAAAAAGAAGATAAAGGAAAGGAGAAGACGATAAAGGAAAGATTTATTTGGTAAATAAAATAACAAACGAAATTATGATTTTCTTTTGACTCAAAACGTAAATATTTTTGATTCAATTAGGCGTTTAAAACATTATTGAATTGTTAAGTTATATAAAAATGTCAGTAATATCAGTCGTTCAGGGTGTTACCAATGAATACGAGTATATAAGAATTTTATTGACTTTTAAGTTTCTCCAGTGTTAAACACTGTTAAATATTCGCGTAACCTTGCTTAATAAATATCATAAGCTAGAATATTTCACAGTATACATAACGCGTATAATAAAGGAACTGCATTTCTTTCCTTCATTTCTCAATATTATCATTTAAGAATTAAACAATTTTTTTCTACCATCACCCTGTACCCCGCATGTATTGAGTACACAGAGGAATACTCGAGATATCGTGCGTTGAGGGCGGAACTCAACGACGGACTTGGTCTCGTTACCAGATTGCGTATGTACACGTAAGCGCCAATTAAAATGAACCCGTTACCACCAATACTGACCTTGCTCTCCAAATCTGAGTACTTATGTTGGAACTCCCTCTGCCTGGTCTGTAGTATCCTCTCTCTCTGTAACGCCGCGTCTATTGCATCCCTCAATTGTCTCAAGTCCTCATCTTGTCTCCGCAGTTGATTGGTTGATACTTGCACCCGTGTGCTGAGTTCCATTTCCTTTAGTTAATTGCGATTAAATGGTTAATTGGGGTTTTATGTGTGTAACAGAATTTCATATCATTGATTAATTTACAATTTTAGTTTAATTTAGTTTAAATAAATAAAATAAACTGATTACATTGATAAGATCACAGACACACTGGGACATCGTCTGTCGACGCTATGGCTGTGGTGGGTTGGATTCCCAACAGAGGGAGTGGTTATATACAAATTATTTTCATTTCTCCGCTCTGATAGACAAACTACGACGTTGAATTTTGCCACCCACCACGAAATATCTCGAAAAAATATAAGATATATTTTTTTATAGACGTCCATTGGGGTTTATTGAAATTGTTATTTTTATAAGCAAAACTAACCTTAAGCCTCAACTCCTTCAGCTCAGTGACGGCCTCCGCCTCTTTAATTTTAATGGTCATCAGTTCCTCTTCCAATTTCTGCATGTCCGTCGATCTGCCTTCCCACGCTCGTAACAACTTCTTTGGGGTCGCCATTATATCTGACACTACGTTAGATTGTGTTGGGGGAGGCGTTTCTTGTCTGTGCTCCTATGTTTGAAATAAATAAAAATGTAATCAATATATCAATTATATCAAAATTTCTACTACTTCCCTAGCTTGATAAGAACGTCTGCCTTAGTAGTCAGAGGCCTTGGATCGTTTCCAATTTCACTACGTACAAATTTTTATGTTTTCTAAAAAAATAATTTATTTTCTCATTTGAATTGCTGGTGATTTAATAAATTTAAAAACATTTGTAAAAAAAAGTCTAAAAATCACGCTTAACGCTGTATCCCGTACACAGCAGTGTAGGTAGAGGGAACTTAGTGTT
>FASU01019759.1:0-10241 GCA_001486225.1 Heliconius pardalinus sergestus | reverse complement strand
TCGCCTAGTCCATGAGGTCCTAAAATGTAGTTATTGTCAAAAGGCTGTCGCAATCCTATTTTCGCGTTAAAATCACCTATTACCATGTTGTAATTAGCCTTATGTTCTTGGCACGCTTTGGTCAATGTCGTATAAAAATCTTCTATCTCGGAAATAGGACGTGTACTTGTAAGAGCATATGCTTGTAGTACCGACAAAACTTTATCACCTTGGATTATATTACTAAATTATATATTATACCATTTAGGAATTATATTACTAAAATTAAAGAAATTTATGATTTTCTTTACATATATAATACTGTAGCACGGCAGAGGTGTTGGGTTGGTGGTAAATTGATCAATATTTATTTTAATTTCAAACTTGAAGAGTGAGAAAAAAATCTTTTTGCAATAACAGTTTATCAAATAAATATTGCAAATGTTATTTACTTTTATTAGATTCCTGGCATCACTAAGATATAACTTCTTTTTATTTACATTTAGTACAAGATCATTCTTGAGATTTGTTTGGCATAGTTTGGTGTCTGGCACGTTCTAATGTACAAATTACAGACATCGAATGTTTCCTCGTATAGTCTGATTGCGAAATCCCTTCCTTTATCACAACTACCTCGTCCATCTTATGTAACGTTGGCAAAGTAGGATAAAATTTGTACAATTACACATACAATTTCGAATTTTTCTAACAGTTTTGATTTGATTTTCAATTTGCAACTATGGTATGTAGAATTACTTTTGATCTGCGAATAAATCTGTTGATTCGAATTGATTCCGACAACATTACGAATCCTTCGAAAAAAATATTTTGTTATTTAGTTGAGCATCTCCATGATACAAAATAATTGCACAGTCTCATATAAAAATATTCGTGACCCTATCTTATGCCTATTCGCTTTACATGGAATGCCCCATATGTATGTTGGTGTATGTTCTGCACCGCAGGGTCCATGCAGGATGCGGTGACGACGGCCACCAACAGCCTGGCGCTGCTGGACACGCAGCTGCGCGAGTGCGCCGCCATCGTGGCCGCGCTCGACAAGAGCGTCAACGTCGGGAACTCGCTACACCACTCCGCGTACATGGTGAGACAAACGTAGACGCCACGTGTCAATATTTGGACTTTTATTTACTTTGACCTTATAAATTCCTGGACTTGGATCTTTAAATATTCTTCGTGGATTCCTTTCGGTACTTTTACGTTATACTTACATCTATCTGCGTCCACTCCGTCCTTCGTTTCTATTTATTTCTACTCCTCCACCCATTATTTTGAATATAATTTTTTATATATTCTTATGAAGACAGCGGGAACCCGCTGGATTCAAAGGGTGCAGGACCGGACGGAGTGGCGGAGTGGTGGTCCAGCAGTGGACCTTAAAAGGCTGATGGATGCATATATTCTTATGATAGCTGGATTTGCTCCTACAGCTTTTGGAAACCGTCCATCCTAAGTGTTATTTCATACTTTTCGTATACAGAGGTTTCAACACGCGTGCGGATCTGGACAGGCGGCGCTGGCGGCGTTGAAACACTGCGCGGCGTTAGTGGCTCAAAACAGAGATCGTGATAGACACGCTTTGGCCACACAGGTTATTTATTTATTAATTAATATATACTTTATTGTACACCACAAACGCATATCCCGCACATAGCAGGGTAGGCAGAGAAACCTAATTTTAGGAAACGCAGTTCCCCACTATCCTCCCATCTGTGGGTTGAGTTGCGGAACTCAACCCTGCGCTTTACCTCGTCACCAGAGCGAAGAAATGAAAACATTAAATATTTTATTCCCCCGAAGAGAAATTGAAGCAACAATCATCGCGTTTACAGTCGCATACTTGTGACCCTGCGCCATAACTGCCTTAATTATACTATGTTTATGTTTTGCAATAATTATTACACATTACAGATAGAAAGAAACAGAGTGTTAGAAGAAGCACTGGCGGCGTTAGCACGAACACACCACGCACTCGAAATGTCCGTTGCGGAAGAATTGACGAAAGTATGTTTTTTTTAAGTTAATTTTGATACCATTCACATACGTTGTTATTTAATTTAAGTAATGGAAATTATAATAAAACGACCCGTAATATTAAACGTAGTTTTACAATGATTTAATACTCCACTTAATATTATAGGAAGTTTTATAAAAAATCTTAGTCTCCATATGTTTAATTTTTTTTTATTTACTTTTTTCACCCCCGCCTCAAAAAGTGAAGGTGAACTTGACTTGTCTGTGAGCACTTTTTATTAACTTCTTTTTAATTATCTTTAATTGTTTTAAATTTGTTCGTTTTTTATTTGTTTTAAATACCTTGAGAATAAATAGACGTAACTACCATAGATAGAGCCATCCAAAAAGACGCTAACAGACCAGACCACTATTTGTTTTTTTAAACATTGATGCCGGTGACAGTCTCATCAAGAAAATTACTCTACGAATATTATTTTTTCAATATGCCTAGAATATTTTATAGAGTGTCGTACTTAAAAGCCAGAAACGTAATATTATATTATATTTACATGATATATAATATTATATTATATTTACATTCTCTAATATTCATTACACACCAGTGCTATAAGGGATGAAGTGAAAGAATGAGGCACGTCTTCGTGGACGGCTCGTTCTATAAAATTGTTGTCAGTATAGATATATTTTTTATTTTCAGAGCAAAAGAAAGAAAAGGATATCACAATCGACAAACGACTCGAAGGAGAACTTCTTTGACGTTTATGACGGTATGTTATCTTTTATCTAACTATAATAATAAGTTTCGACTATCGACATACAGCTTCTGAAAATTATTGATCCAAATTAACTTCCTCAAAAACTATTTTTATTTTGATGTTTGTTTGATTTTAAGATTTATAATCGACTGATAGATTTAATTTATTGTATGATGCGAAAGGCTCATTATTTAGCTATATTAAGAAAAAAATTGAAATAATCAAATATTTTTCAAATTTCTTCAATAATATTTGCTAAACCAGTGAAAACCGCTGAACATGTATGGGGGTAAAATGGATAAGTACTGGGGTTTTCTACCCGTAGACCACCTTTGATCCGCCGATCGAATTTCATTGTATATATAAGCTTCCTCAATGAATGGACTATTCAATACAAAACGATTTTTTCCAATTAAACTAATAAGTTATGAGAATATCGCGTTCAACCAAACAAATTCTTCAGCATTATAATATTAGTATAGGAGTATAGACTATGTGTACATAAAGATATTTATGTACACAGAGTCAGATGACGATGACACTCTCGTGACGTGCGGGCTGTCCAGTCCGCTGGGCGCACTCAGCCCGTGGGGCAGCCCCGACCTCACGCGCCGCACGCCTATAGGCAGCCCGCAGGACGATCCGGACGGTAGGAATAACAATATATTTATATACGGCTGCCGGCAACGCACCTGTAGCTCTTCTGGTGTTGCTCGGGGTCGTGGTCGGCGGTGTTCACTTATCGTCAGATGATATATACTTATTACATCACTCATATAGTTGTTAGTATATAATTAATGTATATAGTTATACAGTTATTAAATCAACAGGTGAACGCACACCAACAAACGACGACCAAAACTACTACACGCGACCGCTCTCTGCCTCTCCGCCCTCTTCCGGCTCCCCGCATTCTCTGCTCTCCGCCCTGTCGCCTGCCAGCTCACGAGGTACTTTAGTGTCGCAAGGGGGACACGTGTACAGGAACGCGAGGCCTTACAGGAGGAACACCAACCCCAGGTGAGAGGGAAGGGATATGGTCTTCTATGTCATTAAGTATGTGCAAGCGAGATAGACAATTCTCTAAAACACTAAGCACAGGTGAGAGCGAGAGGGCAAATAGTCTTGTATGTTCCTTACGTATGTCCGAGTGAGAAAGCGAGAAGGATAATGTATTCCAATTGAATGTAATTTTAGTAGATGAAGACTAATAGATTAGTTTTATAGAAGTTAAAAGTACACTTTATTAGAGATACACGAAATGAGTGGAAATATTTAATGACATTCGTAAACGCTACACAAAAAATATATAATAAAAGGATATTACAATAAAGAAAAATACATTAGAAAATAACATAAAAAAATATTTTTGTTTATTAGTTTATGTTTTTATATAAAATTTTATTTATTATAGTAATTATAATAATTATTAATTGTTTTATTTTTCTTTTTTATGATTTGATTTATATTTGTTATTTTATTTTTGTTTCAGTTCCAAATGGTCACTATAAATTGCTCAACTGTACAAATATTTAAGTATAGCACAATGATTGAAGTATTTACTTAATGAAAGCGCAAAACTATTTTTATAATCTCTTTTACACTTTTGTTATATACTCTGTAGCTGTTATTTATTATTTTTTTGTGCTATTTTTCTTCACTAATAAAAAATATAAATGTAAATTGGTACATAATTTCCTAATTTTTAAATTTATGTTTTTTGCAAATAGGTACAAAACATTTTTTCAAAACAAAATCAATACATAAATTTATTACATAGGAAATTAATTGTTATATAAGGAATAATAATAAATATCTTCACCAATGCCTGAATATCTTAATTTTAAAATACTATATAATATGTTTATGATTTCTTTTTTTAAAATGAAAATATTTGTCACTTTAGAAGATTTTCATTATCTGAAAAATATCTAAAGTGATTTATATTTTTTCAAGTAAAATGCTATTTTATTATCTTTTTTTAAGTTTCAATCTGTTTCTCACATACAGAATTCAAACTATTTCCCTATCTTATAACTAGCTTGTTAGGTCAAATATAGGTTATGTGGGTCAAATAAAGGGTAAGTTATATTTATATTACCGTCGATATCAGAAGTAAAATCCTAGAAGATAACTTGTCAATTTTTTTATGCATTACAAATAAAAAGACTGGTTTTAGTACAAATATAAGGTTTTAAATTTCTTTATGTCGAAAATTATTTTAAAAAATTTATAAAAATCTATGATCGAATTTAAATATAAGAGATATCAAAATTAGGTATTTGATGATATGAACTTCCAGGAACTTTGGATAAATATATAATCCACATTTTTATTAGTTTTAATTTAAAAAATATATATATAAAAATAGACGTAAAAATGCTACACATTTCTGATAGCAGTGACTGACTCAAAACTTTTGAGTTAGACCATTTTGTGTGATATATAAAGGGCCAACATTCGATAAAACATTCTCATAACATTCCAATATATTACAATTAGTTTAAATATGAGATTAAGTATTTTTTTAAATTGCATGTACATGTGTGCATACATAACTAGAAGTATTAAAAAGGTGTCATAAAAATCATAACTCATTTATTCGAATAATATGTATATAAGAAATATATAGTATGGAAAGAAATATTATTAACGTGAACTTTTGAATGAAGTAAAATAAACTACCATTTTTATAATTGCCTTAAAGGTTATATGCCTGGAAATAATTAGGTAAACTATATAAGACGGTACTTACAAAATAATTGCTCAAATATAACAATATGGTCTGGCTATATACAGTATGGTCGATGTGTCGTGGCCAGTGTTGAAGTTATGTGTAGATGACTGCGCGAATTTTACCGCTTTTAATAATTTTGTTCCTGAGTGAACACGTGGCCACGACTCGATAACCGTGCTGTAAAAAAAATATTTTAATGCTCTTACAACACCGAATGTTTCATGAAATGAGTCAATCTAATTAATTATTTAAGGTTTAATAATGCAGGTAATTAAAACGCACAAAATTAACATAACATTTTGACTATAGTTTTTTGATATTTACAGCGACCATTTTATTTTTAGTTGATTTATGCTTATATTAATTTTATTATTTTATTAAGTTAGCTTTATATTATTATTTTGTTGTGTGCACCCGTACCTGATGAAAAAAGTGAATTGTGATTATTTTAAAACTTTTTGATGATTTTTTTTTAAATTTGTGCTTCTGCTAAAATATCATGATTTAAATTGACATTAAAGTATTTTTTTTTTATATTTTGTGTTTTATTTTTCCTTTCGTTCTCCTTTGTTTGTATTGTTAAGTATTACTGTTAAGTTTCTATTGTTTAGTTATTAGTCATGTACATCATTAAAATATTTCTAATATAATAAGTATGTGCCTATCCTTCCTTTGACTTTTAGTCCCTCAGTCTATATAAACATACAAAAGCTAAACTTGCACTGAAGACTTGAGGCATTAAATTTACATAACTTATAAGGTAGGATTGGTTAGTAGAAAAAAAATGTTTATGTAGTAACATTCCTCTTGTTAGCTATAACTTTAAGTTTATAGTAATTTCTAAGTTATGCTTAAAACAAACATGTTTATTTTTTAAATTCTCTACAATTTTTTTTTATCCCTACCCTAGGGGTAGTAACGAAGCCCCAAACGCAACGGTCCTCTACCTCTGTCGCCTCGTCGCCTCGTCCTCTGTCATCAACCTCTTCGTACAATTCTTCCTTAGTCACTTAGACTTTCCTCCAGTATTTTTGATATTAATTTACCAATTTCAATTTGAACCACAAACCATCACATACAGTTATAAGTTCAGAGCGTCCTAATTGTACCGTTATGGTAAAAAAAATATTAAATATATTCTACTTTATATAACATTTAATGCATTTTAAACACTCTTGCTATGTTACAAAACAAAATTACAATTAAAGTTCTAATGCAGTTCTCTAAATATCTCGCGTAGATAGAACATTGTCGTTCTGTCAGTGTTAAGCCCCACGTTGGGCGCCATTTATTTTGAAGAGGGGAAGGGGGGCTTACCACCCAGCCCAGCCAGTTGCGTCGCAGCGCTCGTCGCGGACACACGTGTAAATCGTGTTTCAATATATCGTTTACCAGATCGTAAGTCCGTCTGGTTACGTAAGAAATGATTAATTAGTGCCCAATGTGCTTTCACAATGCTATTTTTTATTGGTTTGTATCTCTTTTTCAATTATATATGTATGTATTTATCATTATATTACCTTAATTTTATTATAGAAAATTAAATTCATTTATAATACGAGACACACGATCGTAATATATTACGCACTTAGAAACTTGAGTTACTTATAGGTTTTACTTTTTGACTAGAACTTGAAGTTCGGTCTGTGAGAAGATTTGACCTTATTTGTAACGATAGCTGTAACATTAAGCTTTCTTTTCGGACATATTTGGAATTTCTAGAATTTTCTTTATAATTTACTTAATCTATTTCAGTAACTATAATATTTTTATCTAGTCTTTTGTATATCATTTAATAATGTTTTATTATTTTTATTGATTGTATAAAATATAATTCTATAATTAACTTGAACGTCGTTAATGCCTAAGCTTCAACAAATTATGTTCATTGAGTCCATTGAATTTTATATCGACAATCGTATAAAACGCTGAAACTACGATATAGAAAATAAATCGTTGTGATTTTATAAAAGAAAAAATCTTTTTAAAATAATAAAATTAAGGCGTTCGGCGTACTTATGCATATCTATCGATTGTTTTTTTTATCATATTTATTTATTGAATTCAATTGAAGTCTTGATATATGGCTATTTATTTATTTCCTTTTGACATTTACTTTCGCCACTTCTCCTGTCACTCATCATGCATAGCAGGTACAAATAACTCGTATAATATTATATTGCAGATTAAAATTTTCTTTTATATCAATATTCACCTTTTTGTTGTGCTTTATGTGACAAGAAAAAGATATTGTTTTTATTGAAATTTTAATTATTTATGGATGACTGTACGGCTAGTTTTGCAGTTCGTAAGCGAGATTGGTATATTAAATCATCTAAAATTTCTATAATTGATCTATATTACTGCAAAAATTAAGATTTTTAAAAATATGTTGTAAATAATAATATTAGTAAAATTGTAATTTTTAAAGTCCAAATTGTCGTCGAGGTAACATAGTAATCAACTAACAAAGTAGCAAATTAAAATATATTTGTTAAAAGTAATAGAATACATATTATTATTTATATTACTACTTATAATAAAACATTAAATAAAATATCTGTAAATTTAACATTTTAGACTGAAGCACTGGACGGATCTCAATAAGCTATACGGATAAAAATTAGGCCTGGGCAGGATCTAGGTTAGGTACATTTGATTTCGATTTGAAGACCTGCACTGCTGATTTAGAACCGCAGTGGTCCAGCTCCATCTACGCTATTCTTGAAAATCTGGGACATCTGATGAACAACCATAACATTCTAGCTAAACTATAAGAGAAAATGAAATGCCGCCCTAAAGAAAGTTGTTGGGCGTCATGATCATTCTCATCTGGAGAACATACTCGTATATAACAGTCGAGCTGAACTATAAGAAATAATGAAATGCCTGAGCAAATGTTGGGAAGCACGATAGATCCTTCCGTTACTAAGTGACTGACAGCCAACTCGCAGCCGAAATTACGTGGCGTAGAACGCAAAATTTGATAAATTCCATGGCTATATCAAATTAGGTCCTTAAAAATTTACTAAATTTCTAATAAAATAAAACAACAGTAAATAATAAGAAAGGTGGAACTAGTAAAACATAATCTTGCAGATATACACGTAAAACCGAGTTTTTATTATATTTCGAAAGAAAAATCAATAATACACTGTTGCCCTGGTGCTGTTCAATTGAGATTGCTGGAAAACTCGATGCGTCATACATAGACCGACTAGTAGACGTCCTGGCTCTCTGCCAGCTTAGGTAAATAACTTGTTCGCGTTTAATGCTACGACCTTGCTATTTACTGAACTATGACTAGTACTTAATATCACCTTGAAGTAAAGGATAGATATCAAGACAGTTCTGGTGCGGACAATTTTAAATTTAATTCTCACTTGGGAGAATAATTATATTATTAACGGACACAAGTGAGAAATAGAGTGTTTTAACACTACTACCCTGTTATGCGAAAAAAATTGGAATAAAAAATATTAAACATATCGGCGTGCAGTAAAAACTACATTTTTGCAAAATGTTTACATATAAAAAATTCGAGTTTCCGAGGACTTCATAAAGCCTAAGGGCAGGGCAAAGTATTATATGTTGCGATATAAGTATCGCAACATATAATACTTTGTTGAGAGTAGATATACAACATTATGGTAATGAGGGGATCGCACTCTACATATATACATTATATTTTAGTATATAGCAATAGGAAAGCTTACTTAAGCGATATGCTGTGTACATATTAACATAAGCCTAAGGATTATGTTAATCGTTTTGACCCTTTTAGTTTGTGACGTCGTTAGATTATATAACAGAAATAGTATCAAATTTAATGTGTTACTACTTATATAAAAATATATTAACGATTAATACCACATGGTAGGGAACCTAGTGTTAAGACACTCCTTGTAACGCGGATCGCTCAAATTTCGAGACATTGCGTGTTGAGTGACGAAACTCAATGTCGCGGTGTGTCATAGCGAAAAAATTAAAATAATTCATTCCTCAAGTGGATATGGAATCCACAAGGGTCGTGTTTGTGGCAAATTCTATTACAGACAATGTAAAAAGTCTAACTATATTTAAAAGCTGGATTTTCTTAATTTTTTACATTTCAACTATAATCTACCTTCCATTCCTCAGGGATATTATGTTCCACTTTTCTTTTACGCTCGGCTAAAAGTTTTCCCACCATTAAAGACAAGAAAAGCACACGTATCTTAATGTTTATTTATTTCAAATAAATTTTATTCTTTGGACTAAAATAAAATAATTTTTAATCTTTGGAATTATAATTTTTAGTAACAATCTCTCATTTTAAGTTAACATTAATTTTCCAATTGTAAATTCAACCATTGAACCCCAATTGTAAATTTTAAATGTAAAGCATTTACATAACTGAGGCCACCCGCCTATTGGTATTGTAAATACAATAAAACGACGGAAGGTATTTTTGCTAGGTTCGTCTAGAACCGCCATTTCCGTCTGTCTGCGCAAAAACCAGTGACTCATTCGTAGTTTCTAGGGGTGCATTGCATTATTTTGTATCTAATGCGGTAGATATATTCCAAATCGACATACTTTTTTTCCCTAGCCTGCACCATCCCATTGTTGGGCAAAGGCCACTCTCCACTTCTTCCATTCTGGTCTATTTCGTGCTATTGAGCCAGGTCCAGTCATATATACAGGATACCAGTCAGGCTTATAATGGTCCAGCTCGTCTCGCCATCTCCGTTTTGATCTGCCAATTCTCCTTTTAGACCTTGGAATCCACC
>FASU01019704.1:0-10379 GCA_001486225.1 Heliconius pardalinus sergestus | reverse complement strand
TTCCCCACTTTCCGCTGATTCTGGAGGCATTGCTTGTTAAGTGGGGGAACTCCATGTCGCGCTTTGCCCCAACTCCAGAGCAACTCTTATATGGCCCTGACTATATTTATTTAATAACTGATCATAAATAATTGCTTGCAACCCTGTTTAAATTAACATTGTGAGCTAAATTTGAGCTTTATTTTGTATAATAAATTTTATAAATTTCACACCTCCTGGAGTAAATTTAGGTTCATCTGGGAGTTTACTATACTTTTGCATCATTTTTTCATATAAAGCTGCTGCTTCTTGCGATTCATAGCCGTAATCATCTTGGTCTGGCTGATCCGGACCTTGAAGGGTCACTGCAGTGTGGTCCTTATCAATTGCATCTGCTAATACTGACTTATTGGCTGACTTGATCACTTTTAATGTCTTTTGAATCTTTCTGAGAGCCTTAAAAAGAAGTTTTTTTTTTAAATACAGTTAAATGGTAAAAAAGCTTTATGTTGCACAATCTAGAGAGATTATAAAACCACAATTACTAAGTGTTTAAAACCACAATTTCATCAAATCTATTAAAATTATTTAAAAAATTGCAATATTGCAGGTATGCATAAAATTAATTGTTTCTCTTTTTTTTTTATATATACATATAATCTTTTTAGGTTAGTTAAATAAGCAAATAATAAACAATGGAATTGTTGATGTTCAACCTTTGGGTCGCGCATAGCAATTAATTCTTCCCGTTTTTTTTGAGCTTCTATTTTTTTTTGCTTTTCTTCCTCTTCCTTTTTGGCCAAAAATTTTTGAATATTTGCAGAAAGACGATCTTTTGATTTTTGTTCCTTTTTAGGTGGATCAAAACGAGCCTTGTAAAAGGTCCTTTCCTGAAATGCAATTTTTATTTATTGAATATTACTAGGATTTTTCTTCAAAAATAATTTTGAAACAAAAATTTACGTGAATTTACAAAGATTGTTATCTTACAATAAGAAATAAATAAATAAGTAGCCAATTAATATTATCCCATATTGTATATGGGATACGAAATTTGGTTAAGAGAAGAACATAATAATAAAACATATTAAATATAGGAAGATACGATCCTTTTACGAAATCATCTGGTTCCGAATAAACTTGGCATAATAAGTCGCAAAATAAGTATCAAAACTTACTGATGACTTTTGTTGTTGATTCCGCTGGGCAGCCAATAAAGTCTCTCGAAATTCCATTTTTTTAAAATCAAATATAACTCTACTATAAATAACCAATTAATAAAACGACATATTAAACTTTTCAACTATTATTTACGATATTTAGCAAATACGTGTCAGACCTCGACACACAATCCTGCCATTTTCTGGAAACATACTGACCACAGATTACAGATTTCTAAGTTTAGGTCAGCGAATTCGGGTATATGTACAATTTATAGACTATGAAAAAATATACATATGTAAGTCACAAATTACGATTATATGAAAAATAAACTATGGTCTATGCCACGAAGTTTAAAATTATAACTTATTTAATGAATAATTTTACAAACACATTTTACGAAGTAAATAAAATAAAATCATATTTAAAATATTTTTATTTAGCGTACTGAAAAGATATAATCTAAGTACAAAGGCTCTAGGCAAGTGTAAAAGCTTTTATAATCGTACGGTATCAATTTTATAATTTATTATTTACAGGTAATTATCAAAAAAAATATAGTTGTTAGGCCAGTCATGGCGCAGGTACAAAGTGTAACTGTAAACGCGACTGTTTGTGGGTTAGATTCCGACTCGAAGAAATGAAATATTTATTTAAATTTATATTACAGTTCTTCGCTCTGGTGTTGAGGCAAAAGCGTAACGTTGAGTTCCGCCACTTAATACATGACACAATGCCTCAATAATAAGGCAGAAAATGGGGAACAGAGTGTCTTAACACTATATTCTACATACAGCGTGAAACTGATTTGTATAGATCTTTGTATTATTACACAAAGTTTATACGGTATTAATTTCAGTATTCAATTGATTTACTAATTACAATTAACGATAATAGTTAGTGACACTAACTTAGTGTCATATGCTTAAATATTCTGCCTTTGTAGTTTATTTAACTGGCAGCCCTGATATGCGTAATTTTGACTTTGACATATCTTTTGTGTCTTTCTCTTTCTTTTACAGTTCTTGTTGAAGACTGGAAATATGGTTCGTGTTTATATTCGTGATATATCTAAAATTTTCTTAATAATCCTTTTGAAATATACATAAAATAACTAATCATCGTGACTTAATAGTGAATAATGTGACACCGATCAGTATATTTTTAAAATAAAATAAATGTTGATGAAAACAAAATGTTAACCTATTTGTTGTTCTACAGGCAACCTCTAAGAAGAAGACCAGGAAGTTAAGAGGACATGTGAGCCATGGTCATGGACGTATTGGTACGTAATTTTATAGAATTATATTATTTTGCCATCTATATACAAGAAATATTTAAGTTTAATAATAGGAGAGTAGTACGAACTCGTGTGATATTTTACCTGGCATATCCTGTTGTTCCTTAAGAAAAACTAATATTTTACTTACTTATTTATAATAATTAAAAACTTCTATAGTGGTAATTCTTAACTATATCATAGCCACTCGATATTAACATAATATAAAAACAGGCACATTTTAAGGACCAGCTTTTTGAGTGTCGAAATCCTCTGAAAGCTTATTACATTTTTTTGATAAACAGGAAAGCACCGCAAGCACCCTGGTGGTCGCGGTAACGCTGGTGGAGAACATCACCACAGAATTAACATGGACAAGTACCACCCTGGATACTTTGGCAAGGTATATTTTTTATTTAAACCTATATTATAATAACATTATAATATCTTTCTCATAAACATTTTAGGAATTATTTTTATGGTATGAATAAGCACTTACTGTATAATTTCTTGTATAAAAATATAAACAATGCAAACTACTATCTATATCTCTAGATCATAAGACTGGATTGGTGAGATACTACTGTAATACTAAACTTTTGCAGCTTGGTATGAGAAATTTCCATTTAAGAAGAAACAAAATCTTCTGCCCGGTGCTGAACCTTGACAAGTTATGGACACTTGTATCGGAGCAATCCAGGCTTAAATATGCCAATGCATCTGATGGAAAGGTCCCTGTCATTAACATTGTTAAGGCGGTAAGTGGAATTATTAGTGTTAACTTTTTTATTAACAGTCAAAAGAAATGTAGATCTAACACACTGTGTTCCTCAAATTTGGTGATACTGAGTTGTTTTCTCAACATAGTGAGTAAATGAAAATAATTAATTTCTCCCTCGGTGGGAGTGGAAATTTAACCACCCATTGTATTAACAAATAGATGTGATTCTACTCCACAAAGGATCTTTGTAAATACTTTTTTAACATATTTATTTTTATTTGTTATTGAAGAGTATTTAAAATTTAGATGAAATTAGTAAAAACTTCAGAAAAACTTGTTGAATTTTATTATCAATGTAACTGCTGTCATAAATTGAAATTTTTATAACATGTTACTTTAAGACTTTGTTCACTTGCAAAATAAGTCTTTTTACATGACATTTTATCTATACAGCAATACAATATGTGCAATGCCATATTTAATCACTATTTATTTACAATTATTATACTTAGTCGAGGTCATTATGGTGCAGTAAATGAGTGTTTGACCATAATTAGGATAGTTGTAGCTTTGAACCCCACTTGGGAATGTGTTTCTGGCTCACAACCAAAAGTATCTTTACTATTAAACTATACTAAAGTAGTTAATTATACTAAACTATTTTGATGAAAATATATATTTGTGAGTACATTGGGAAGCATTACATTTTTTAAAACTGTCTTGTGTTAATTATATTCAATATATTGTTTTTTACTCTTTGAAAGTGTTGTTCCACACTAAGGGATACAGAATATTTTTAAGGAAATGTATAATAAAATTATGGGATTTGAAATTGTACACTTTAGAAAGATGGTTTCAAATAGATGCAAGTTCAAGTCCCTCTACATTTAATTTTTTCTAATACAAAGTGTTATTTTATTTACAGGGTTACTACAAATTGCTTGGCAAAGGCAAGCTGCCCAAACAGCCAGTCATAGTAAAGGCCAAGTTCTTCTCTAAAACAGCAGAAAGGAAGATCAAAGAAGTTGGTGGGGCATGTGTACTGTCTGCGTAATTTAAGTTTAATAAATAACATAAAATAATTCACTTCTTTCATTTATTCTTTTATTGTTAATTGACTGATTAAAAATATTTTTAGAAAACGTATGTATGAAAAGCTTAATATAGAACTGGAATCTGTCAGCCAAAAAAATGGAATGCTAGTTAGCTAGCTTCATGAAAACATAGCTTAGTTGTCAGTGCACTTAAACAAGTTCTGAGCATGGCTTTGAAACTTAGATCGGATTGGATTCAATTTGAGTGAGTTGATTGATTTCGTTGTCTATCTACCTCTTATGAATAAATCACAAGGCATTTTGGACAAAAAAAATATTCAAAATCGATATTGAAATTACGAGAGTGGTATGCGGGCGAAGCCGCGAGTGGGCTGCTAGTAGTTAAATAAAATTGCAAGACAGTAAATACTATCCATTTAATATTACATTAAAATTTGAATACATTATAGATGTCAATGATTCACATTAAAAAAATACATGATTAAATAATACTATAATTATAAATATGATAATATCATGATTGCTATAAAATCCTAAAATAATGACTAAAACCACTAACTTATAATGGAAATATTTTAAATATTTATTGCTACTAAGTTACTAAACAAGACACTGGGGTTATATTAAATCTAAATATCTATAATCATTCGAAATTATATGTGCATACATACTGCAAAAGCAAGATACTGAAATATATTTTATGTAAAAGTAACTACTGTCATAAATGGAAACTTAAAATTATAAATTAGTAAATGGTTATATTATTTTCATTTTAGTGTAATTTAACATCAGTCCAATATGTGGTATAAAACTGTAAAGAGGGCTATATAAATAACTTGCACTAGAAGCATCTAATGTCAGAGAAAGATTTAAAATCCAGTAATAAAAGGTAATATAAATGTATAACAAAAACTAAATCATCTCTGCTTTCTAGTTGAACTTATGACATTCTTCGATGAATGGTAGAACTCAATGCTATGTTTACCGGAGCAAGGGACAGAAGCTCATTTATTATCCTGAGTGGGGTTTGAACCTAGAACATCCTTTGCTCTTATATGCTATTCCTTGAGATCACAATATATCTCATTTTATTGTAAGGGAATTACATGTTTTAGATTTAAGCATCAATCTCTTACATAATCAGCTTCTCTTGTCACAAAACTATTCTTAGCCCTCATTGTGTTAGGTATATATAGTAACAGTATGGGATCTGAGCGGCTGATGTGGAGGTCTTATGGTTGCCAGTTCAGTTCTAATTTGGGGTTGTTCATTTTGTGTTTGTGTTTCAACAGTTTCTTGGGGCCGAGCCTGCTTGGCCTTTTTCCTAGCAGCGTCACTTTCTGCATAGTACATCCCCAGCCTCGTCTTAATAGCAGCTAGTGCAGCACCATTAATTTCATCATGGAATATATTAGTATACCTCCATTGTTTGACAATAGGACCCTTTTTTCTCTCTTTTTTAGATTTCTTTGAACTTTTTTCACTATCTTGGAGTTCATTAGTACCATGATTATAAGGTGCATTAGCAATACCCACAGCATCCTGTGACGGCTCTGGCTTAGTTTGTAATAAAATAAAAGCAGTAGGTTGAGCCGCTCTAGACACTGTAGACTGCAAGAGTATACCCATACCTTGAGGTCCATTTTGTGTAGGATAAAAATTAGTTGAATTTGTAGTTGCCAAAGCAGTTTGATATTGATTTTCAAAATAATTTTCTGCAATATTAACAAGGTGTCCACTTCCAGGATATGTAATAGGCGCAAAGGTGTCCTGTGGAGATACATGCTGCGCAGGTTGAGATGATTCACTAGATATTGCTAATTCAATATTTCTTTTTGATTTAGGCATAGTCGCTGATATGTTGTCTGGATCATAAGTCTTTATATAATCTTTCCACATCTTTGATATATTTATCTCTAAACCAGCAATTTTGTCAAGTCTAATAAAATCTTTAAGTCTGTGGGTGTGAACAATGGAATATATATGGTTTTTTATTTGATCTATTATCACAGAGGGCAATCGAACTTCACCAGATCGCCGATGGCTGTTTTTACCTCGATTATCACTTGGAAACATTACTCCATCATCCATTTTTTTACAAAGAACCCTTACTTTTCTCTCAGTTATGGCGTGTATATTTTTAAACGCTGTTTGGCAAACTTGAGTTTCACGTCCTTTAACTCTTATAAAATATTCAAATGTGCATGTTCTCCTACTACTAGATTTAACTCGTTTCCGTTTTACGTCCACTTGCCTCATCAGACCAAAAAGATAAGCATTTTGTTCATCGTGGGTTTTCATTGAATAAAAACCTTGAAATGTTTTAAGTCTTACATCTTCAGGGACTTTTTGAAAACATTTTCGGCGGCAATTGCAATCAGCCCCCGGTTGCTTTGGAGGGACTACTTTGCCATTTGCATTTATATATTCCAAGCCGGCAATTCTTAAGCGCTTTTGTTTTTGTTTGTGCCATTCTAAAAAAGACAATCACAACTTTAAATTAAAAACAAATATCAATGTAAGAGGAATTTTGTTGATATATTATTACATTATACTTCTTAAAAATATATTATGATGCAGTAAATATTAAATTTCAAGTTATACTTAAGTGCAAATACAAATAAATAACCATTCAAACCATCTCTGAAACTATTTGTTATATGAGTTACATATCAAAAATGTAGTAAGAGTCAAAAATTTTCTACTGTCCTAAACATCAAACACTGAAAATATTAAGAGAGTAATTGGTATTTCATGAATTAATGCGTCTACAGAAAGTAATTTAAAAGCCTCAATTGTACCTTCTGGATTTCGTAGACGTCTCTTCACTACTTTACCATTTTTAGTTAACTTTACTTTTCGTTCATCGCTTGAGACATCCGCCATTTTAATATCAGAGAATGAATAAATTCAGTAAATTGTTTTTAATACATAGGCTAAAATAGTAACAGAGGCTGAAATACATTCAGCCATTGTTTTTTTTTTTCAATTAAACATTATATTTTATATATAAATAATAAGAATTTAGAAATTTTACACAACTTTAACCCAGCGGCAAAATATGTATAAACAAAATTTAACTGATATTATAAATGTATAAAAAATTATTCTATTGGTTTGATAGTTTTCCTTCCTATTTTGTTAGCCCAATCCCAATAACATATTGTGTAATTGTTAAAACGTTAAAATGGTTCTAATTTAATTTTAAAAAATATAACTAATACAGTGGATAAGAAGGTAGAAACAAGATACTGTTCGGCTCGTATGAAATCCGGCTTTCTAGTCCCGTGGTAAAAGACCAATAAATATAATATAATTTAGTTGTTATGATAGTTATATAATGCAAGAACTAGTCAATTTTTAATATTAATTATTATTTACGTATACTACACAGTATTGCATCCAATTCTTACTTTTAAATTTTTATGTACAAAAATACCGAATAATCTGTCAATGTAGGTAGAACGTATCTCTCTACCAAAATCATGTTATTAAATAGTATGAAACAGTATATAATCTATGTGCGTATGTCAAATGTCAATCATTCATTTAATTTTTCATCCATGTTTTTTACTCTTTAGTCTTTGTTCTTTCATCTTCGCATGTTTTAGTGAGTTGATTGTTTTGTGGCACCCTCATAATTTTTATATCGGTCCACTGTCTGACAATTAAAAACAAAATTTTATAAATAGTGTTTACCCTTAATAGGTGTGTATTTATGTTTAATAATTAGTAACTTATGCACGTTTATTATTAATTTAAGAAAATTGTGTGGAAAGAGAAGAAAGTAAATTTATTTTTCAATTAACTAAACCCTTTACTGAACCTATGTTATATTTGTTGGTCGTTTATATTTAATAAAACTTTATCCATGTATATATGTTTTAGATAAGAACAATGTCATTTCAATCACCAATGCCCAATAGGGAATTTCTTTGGGACATATTTCGAAGGTAAGAATTTATTTATTGAACCTATTACCTGATGACTCATAAAGTTAATTTTATGTGGGTAAAGGTTGCTACATTGATTGCACAAGTAATATCCAATCTTTATTACAGAGTGGATAAAGATAGAAGCGGCTATATATCTGCAGATGAATTACAACAGGCACTCTCCAATGGCACCTGGAATCCATTTAACCCAGAAACAGTGCGTCTTATGATAGGTAGATTTGTTCAAATTAATAATCTTATGTTTATTGTTTTACATGTATTTACATATCCATAATGCTGATAAGATATAAAAAAAGTTGTAGACAATTGTTTTTTTTAAATAAGTGACATTAATTAAAAATAAAATATAAGCAAAAGTCACAGACTTTCCATAGTATAAAATATATTTTTTAAAAACTCATATTAGTTTTACATATATGCATGATATTTGTAGTTCAATAGTTATAAAAAAATTACAGGTATGTTTGATAAACAAAACAGGGGAGTTATATCATTTGAAGATTTTGGTGCATTATGGAAATATGTGAGTGACTGGCAAAACTGTTTCCGATCCTTTGACAGGGACAATTCGGGAAATATAGACAAAGTGGAATTAAAAAATGCTCTAACAGCATTTGGCTACCGATTGTCAGATGAAGTCGTTAATATAATGGTGCAGAAGTTCGACAGATTCGGCAGAGGAACAATACTCTTTGATGATTTCATACAATGCTGTGTCACATTATATGTAAGTTTTTTTGTCTTAAACTGATAACACTATAGATTGTGTGCTTTGACTTCTTATTTCCATTATTGTTTTATTTTGAATTTTATAGTTTTTACTTTAAAACTAAGGCTAAATGATGATTACACTTTTTTCTTGATGTAAGATAAAAGTTTTCTCTTTCTTTCTTTCCATAGCACATTATAGCTGTGCTTCTGACTGTTATTGTGATGGCTGTGGGTTCAATGTTACTAAGCGGTGTGATTACATTTAAATTATTTTTATTTATCGATCCTGGTAGACAAAGTTTGGAATACCAAACTTAATCAACAGGAGACAGCACAGATTACCTTAACATTGAGTTTACAGAACTCATATATAAAAAAACTATATATATTTGCTAAATAAGGAAGATACTATAAAAATACTTTTTATTGGGAAGAGAGAATCTAGTATTTCTTACTAACTGTTTTACACCCTCCTCCCAATCACACGGGCTTGGGTTAGGCTGTGCTTGGGCAACACAGTGTCTTAACAGTAGGTTTCCAATGTTTATCCTGTTGTATGTGGTATAAAGCGTGTAGCTAAAGAATTAATAATATTTTCTTTATTTTAATATTTTAGACGCTAACATCTGCTTTCCGTCAGTTTGATACGGACCAAGATGGGGTGATAACTATACATTATGAGCAGTTTCTCAAAATGGTGTTTGGACTTAAGGTATAATTATTTATAACTTGTATGATCAATATATATTAAAGTTATCAATTATGTGAAATTGAAGCCAGTTTTGGTTATTTAAGTAAGAGCCTAAATGTCTAAATTATTTTTATATTGCTAATTAAAATAAAGGATTGTTAAACAACATGACTATAAATTTTTGAGCTATATTTTTTTAAGCTATGGCAGTACCAAAACTGGAATGTTTAATGCAAATTAGAAATATATGTATATAAAAATGTGATTTTATATTATTTGGCTTTGGTTTTTCTTGTAAAGATTACAGGCAGTCCTCGTTCTTACGTCATGTTAGGTATCAGAGAATATAGACATACAATGCCATTCAAATAAGAATGGGATTGAATTTGCGCAATATTGTGATACCACAGCTGTAATTCAAACCAGTTTAGTAGGATATTTAAAGGAAATATTTACAGCTTATATGTCATTAAAAGCTTTGATTAGTAATTTTTAAGTTAATTGTTTAACTTTGAAATGAGAAGAATCTGAAATAGCCAGTAAAAGGAAACGACGTAACACTAGGACTGGCCTATATATATTATGTAATGTTAAAAATGTATAGCTTTAAAGTATATATCGACTGTAATGCATATGTTAAGATTTTCTAGTAATAATTTACATTTCTAAGACTATTTTTTTACAATTAAATATACATCGCGATATATTGATTTAAGAATGAGGAAAAATAATTTGCCAAATTTGTATTATACCCATTGGTATTAAACATTGCAATTATTATTAAAGACACTGTTTATATTTTATATATCGTCGGTGCGCTTGCCAA
>FASU01019703.1:2894-15148 GCA_001486225.1 Heliconius pardalinus sergestus | reverse complement strand
CAGGCTGTTGTGGGATAGACTGACAGAGTCTATGTCTGTAAACACTGTTGTGCATTCAATCCTCTCCCAGGAGAATGATAATAAAATATTTATTTTAAATTACTAACTTCACCCTCTTGAAATACAACTATTATCTATTTACTAATCAGAATTATTTTTGTGTTCTAAAAATTTGTTTTCTAAGCTTTCATCTACTATTGAAAAGTTAAGAAAGTCTAGAACTATATATTTTGAATTAATAAAGCTTTTAAATTTATGAACCAATAGAAATATACTAAATGTAAAAGGGAAGGTTGCCAAAATACAAAGGTGTGCACAAATGCACAGGCAGACAAGAAAAACTTATACAACACTGTTTTGGGATCTATTCCATTGATAAATGTCCCCATTAATAGATTATCGCATATTACTTATAATAATAAAGAATTGCTTATTGATAAATAAATATGACTTGATGAAATTAATCATTATTATAAAATTGAAATCAATATTTTAATATACTAATTAGTTTTCCAGCCATATAAATGTAAACATACCTATGTATGTCTATACACTAATGATAAGAATTGTTGGTTATAACAAAATATTAATAATTTTGACATATATGTAATAATTTAGTATAAATTTACAATATTTATATGTATTATGCTTTTATTTTTTTACTCAATAGGATAAAAACCAACATGGTGGTTATTAACTATTTTTATTATTTATTAAATATTCTATAACATAAATCTATCATTACTAAAAAAAATGCAAAAAATTATGTGTTAGTATCCTTCACATAATAATTAAACTTTCTCCATGATATATACATTACCCCAGCTTCCCTTTAACTACTTATTTATAAGGCAATAACAGGAATTATTCCTAAAAACTATAAATATATCAATAAACAAGTCTATAAATTTAATTAACCAACAAAATATGTAGACGAGTATAAAAATAAAGGAGGAAAATGATTAATAATTATTTCAGGTCATACCTCTGACGTAGTATCAGCAACCAAGTGGAAATGTCTCTTATATAATTTTTAATTAAATAAACACTGCAATCCAATATGGTAGCACTATTTTATTTTATTTTACACAATTCTTATAACTGTTTATATTTTTGTATCGAATAAAATGCGCACGAGTCGAACGAGAGACCGTACCGCTCTCTTCCCTCCTTACGTTTCATTAGACACACAGATTAAAAATATAAATAGATTGTAGTATAAAAATGACTGTTTATATCTCACGATTAAACTTTGTGTGATGTTTTTATTATTATTGAATTATTGCTTAGTTTATTTGATTATTTTGTTTAATCAACAAAAGTATATGTTATAATATAGTTATTTTTGTATTAATTTTGCAAATATAAACATTTTTTGTTGTGTAATTGAGTATGTTCATGATTTAATGAACGTAAGCTTTTTTTAAATACAACTCAATTATTATAATAGTTTTAACTAAAGTAATGTATAAAATATATTAAAAATAATAAAATAACTAATAAGAACCTGTTGCTATAAAAGGTACATCCGATGTTGCCACCTACTAATCGATGAAAAACAAGAAATTGCCATTCCAAAAAATTTTTTCTGAGTAATGAGATGTTTATTTTTTTATGTGCGTCTATAACGTGGTATTTAATGGGCCTGACCTGTTTGGTTTTTTCTTGATTTTGTAGTTTAAGTTTGTAGCTTTATACTTAATTGATACTTTTGATAATATCAACGACGATAATTTCTTTGAGATCGTAGAATAGTTGAAATATATAACTGTAAAGGACTGATTGCCTTGGTTGCACTTATTATAAATAATTTTTAATCAAAGGACTATTTTTATTGTAAATATTTATCATTTTCATTGTATTATAGAACTATGCATTTCTACCTGCCTTTTTTTATGAACATGTCCGGACTTGGTCAAATAATATGTAACATTATTTGTTATAAATAAAGTTTCTGTTGGCAGTAATCAGCAAATGAAATTTTGGAGTAAATCAACCACAAAATGGCAATTTGTTGACAATCTCAGCACAGCGTACGATTGATGCTTAATTCGTTCTAGTTATTTAGAAAACATCAATAACTGTATTTAATTACCAAGTAGCGGTTTTATTCTAACTTGTTATTCTAATTCGTTTGCACAATTTTAATATACTGCGCTGGTTAGTACCTACGTTTCAAAATTAAAGCAAATAGCCTTTTTCCTGGTTTTCCGTTGATAACATTTTCGATTTATTCTCATTTGATCCTGTCTCCCTGACATTAATATGAAGGTAGTTAGTTAGTAATAATAATAAAATAAAATATAAGTAGGTGGTGTTTATATGATACACGACATTATAAAAGATTTTTATCAAATTCCAATTCTCACTATGTAACAAAAATAATATACTAATAATTATCAGTACAGATTACATAATTTTCATTTTATATAATCAAAATATTCTTCATAGGCCATTACACTTGAATTGTCAAATAACATAGAAAAGTCGATAATGGTAGCTTTTTTTACTCAGCTTTACGCTGTATACCTGACGTGACTAGACGTCCCGTTTCGAACGAGACTGTCCCGTTTTTCGCTTGTGTGTCCCGATGTCCCGATATATGTCACCGGGACTACACATGTCCCGTTTTTTGGAATGTTATGTAAATATGGTCGGTCAAAACAAGTTTTTCCATGATTATCGCAGTAGGTACGCTGGTTTTAAACGAAACGTTAAAAAACGAAAGCTACCCTACAATGTCCCGTTTTGAGCCAACCGAAAAACGATCACGTCATGTATTCCACAACTAGCCGAGTAGGCTGAGGAAGCCAAGTGTTAGGACACTCCGTTTCTCATTTTCCTTTGAATTCTGAATTCAACGGAAAATTGGGTGGCGATACTCCCACCCAAGTTTGTTCCGAGTTTTGCCTCGACTTCATTTATTTGAATGGAAATCGAACCGTCACAAACTGGCTGATTGAAATAATTGTGCCTAGTGATTTTTTTGTAATTGATCTAAATATTAGACTGGCGCCATTTTACAGTCTGTAATGTTCATTATCTATACAGTTCTAGTTTCACTCGATATTGAAGTTATAAAAAAAGTGTGTTAACAGCTAAATAAAATATTTATTATAAAGCTGAAGATTTTGGTTGATTAACGACCCTTCGGAGCATCTCTGTGTTTCTTTTTTACTTAAAAAATCTAGCCAGAAACTCATGTATAACTAGAAATCGTGGGTGTATTATAACTTAACAAGTATGCCACGATCATGTCATCGATATAATTATCAAGTAAAGTGCCAAATACCAATTACATTGTAAAAACCATAAATTACTAAAGTTGTGTAAAGACAATGATGCATAAATTAATAATGTAGTTACTCATATTATGTCTATAAAGAGCGTCATGATGGAGTGGTAAAGCGTGTAATATTAAACGCAGTCTGCGGGTTTGATTTCCACTCGAGGCAATTTATTTATATTTCTTTCTTGTGATGATAACAAGACAAAAAGCGGCGTTGAGTTTCGCCTCCATTCAATTTAATTCAACACAGTCTTTAAAACTGGGGACAGTGCGTATGGAACGGAGTGTCTTAACTCTGCTAAAAAAAATATATAAAAAATGCTTTGTCATAAATGCTATAATACAAAAAAAACACTTTTTTTTTCTTTTACAAAGTTAAGCGATTTTATTTTTACAGGAGCAAAGGCGAAGACACCTAGAGGTTGTAAAAACCAAATGCGAATATGAAAAATATAACCATGTAATGTCTGTAGAAGAGTAATGGTTAAGGAAAGTAGTACACGTCGATTGGAAAATTGCGGGTTCAGATTCTGTGAATTAATTGTTTATAATCTTCTTTTTCTTTTAATTTACTTTTACTTTTACTTACTTAGCTCCACGCTGTATCCTAGGGTAGTCAGAGAGAACGGAGAGCCAAACGCTACGATCTCTACATACCTCTTTCGTCCACTGTCGTTTAGGTGTTTAAAATTTTGTAATTTTTCCTATGCACGAAAAAAAGAACTATATCTAATTTCTATAAATGTAGCTTTTCACCGATTTTGTGCCTACTATCTACTAGGACAAGAAGTTGAGAACAATTTATTCCTACAAGTGGAAATCGAACTGACAACCGTTGCGCAGACAGACGCTGTACCGCCACAACGGCCTCAATCGTATAAAATTTTCCCACGAATAAATTTCTTTGTTATCTTGCTCAATAAAATATAAAAAAGGCAAATGTAAGCTTCGGTACCTCGATGCGTATGCGTGTGCTTATATGTACTTACTATAGCTACTCGTATGTTTTTTTTGTTGTATAAAAGTACTGAAAGCTCATTGGAGTAGTGATTCAGTGCCTGAGTGTAAACCCGACGGTTGTGGGTTTGATACCCATTCGGGGGAACGATTACATTTAAATTGTTTTCACTTCCTCGCTTTAGGAAGCAAAACAAGAGAGAGTTCCGCCGCTCAACCCATAGAATATTAAAATATTTAATCCCCCGAGAGAGGATGGAATCTACAACCGTTGCGTTTACAGTCTCGCTGTCCTATTGCGCCATGACGGCTTCTATGTATAATGAAAGATAAAATATTCAAGCTTATTAGTATGCTAGGCATTACGATGTTACAAGGCCATAGCTAGTTTTATAAGTTGTTGTAGATAACTACTAGGTATTTTATACGTACCTCGTACGTAAGTCTAGATATTAAATGAAGTTTCATAATGGAGTGGGGTTCTTTTATTTTTTTGTAATGTGATTCCATATGTAGGTATGACGAATAGTTTTTTAGAAAACGCTTAAAAATTTTGAACGTAGCACAGCGGAGACTTGAACCTACTCTTCTTAGAAATACGGGTCACCTGATGGTAAGTGATCACTGTCCCCCACAACCTCGTGTAACACCAGAGCTACAGGTGCCATGCCGGCTTTTAAGGTGGAGATATCCAAGTCCTATCAACCTGGAAACACTGCCGCAGGCAGGCCATTCCACAGTTTCGTGGTGCGTGGAAGTAAGTTCCTACGAAATCGTAGGTGCAGTAGGGGAGTGCCACGTATACTTACATACAGATGGTGTGGTTAAAAACTAGTGTCGCGACATTTTGTTCTTTAATTTCACTCCGCCTTAACTCAGCGGGAGTTTTTTTTAAAGTGTCCAGCCCAGAAATTTTACTTACAAAATATTGCCCCGAAAAATTAAAAATAAACGTCCAGGATCCCTCCCCCCAGATAATATATATACTAATATATATACGAAAATATATATTAGATACACCCATTCGTTCGTTTCTGTGCCGCTTATAATGTTTAAAATCTATATAGTAACATAACTAGCTGCATATAAATGAGAATGTTCAACCTTGAATACCTTGCAAATACTTTTGACCGTTTGAGAGAATATTAATTATTGAAGAGGCTTCCCCTGTAAACCATGGATCGAACCCGCGACCTTCGTGTTATTAGTACGACGCTCTAACTAACTGAGCTAATGGCCGATGAAAATTAATGCGGAAATATATTTGTTAGGAAGTTTAATGAATTAAGGCAGTCGTGGCTGACTGAAGCTCTATGGATGCTGCACTGCACAATGAGCGGAGTGTCTTAACACTAAGCTCCCTCTGCGCTATACTGCAGGATACAGCGTGAAGCTGTAATCCAATAATACGATTTACTACGGGAAATGCGTATAGACAAAAAAAGGGAAAAGGAAGTGAGTAATACGTTTGAAAGTTCTCATAGCCTATAAGAAAGCATGACGTCAGTGTGACGTCATCGTTGTTATAAGATTCCAGTAAAGTAAACTGGGATTCCTATACAGGTTTTCTTCTTCTTTTTTTTGGTTTATCCCGCATATGGTAGGATCGGCAAAGATAACCTATTATTAATACAGTCTGTTCTCCGAGCACATTCCGATTCCTATTCGACATATTGTTTGTTGAGTAGCGGAACTTAACGCCGCGCTTTTGCCTTAATACCGGAGCGAAGAAATGAAAATATTAAATATTTTATTTCGAGGAAAGGAAAGAATAATGAGGACAAGGAATTGAAAAGTATAGGCAGCTTTAATAATATAATTAAATTTATTTGACTTCTATTTTTTATTTAATTCGACTCTTACGGAGAGGAATGATTTACATTTAACAGACAAGAGAGTTGAGAGCACGTGCAAGTGTCTTAACACTACTGTCTCTCTGCCTACCCTGCTATATGCAGGATATGATGTGAACCTTAAATAATAATAAAAATACTACGATTCAATTCACCAAAGATTCTACTATAAACTAAAAATAATATTGCATTTAAATCTTTAGTACAATAGTGAGAACTTAGCCGTGACACCTCAAAAGGACGCGGGTTCAAAACCTGCTTTGGCCATTTTGTACTACAAAAACTACAGTAAAAGTTGACTCAATTCTAGTAATCTGATATATTTATGTAGTGTCGTCATTCCCAGCCGAACAGGTCGATTATATCAACAATAAAAAACTTCTGAGAAATTTCGAGGGAACTATTGAATTAATTTTAGAGATCCTTTAAAAATTATTCTACCTTACAAGGTAGGCAGGGGGAATTTGGGAACATACTGCCAAGACACTCCGTGCCTCATTAACACACGTTGAATGGCGGAACTTAACGCCGCGCTTTGCCTGTACACCAGAGCTAAGAAATGAAAATATTAAATATTTCATTTACTCGAGAGGTAATCGAACCCATCGTCTTTATTTGAATAATACAATATATTATTTTGTACCTACGAGTATAATAATAAATTATATAAAAATGTTAAATTAAAAATAATAACGAAAATGCACCAAAATAAGCAACAAATCAATTGATATCAATATCAAAAATATTTTCCATAAACCAAAATGATTTTCACATACAAAATTGGAAGCTGCATCCTAAACTATACTATCATACATATAATAAATATGAACTGCAATACCATGAGTTAATTAAAACAACCAATTACACCTCTGTACTCTATTGTTTCAAAAATCACCTCTATCGACGCTTTTTGGACGTTTATTATACCTTTATGGGTACATCCCTATAGGGTTGATTTACCCCCGTGCCGTCGTCTAGACCGCCGGCCAGACCAGTACAGCTTTGGCTACGGTCGGGGAAGGACGTCTCTATATAGAGTTTGACGCGAGTTTTGAAACGTGTGTTGTGTTTTGTGTTTTCTTTATAAATCGACTGGTTTTTTTATTTGGTGATTCGTACAATTTGTTTTATTTGTATGTATATGGATATATGGCTGCTATGTAAGTATTGAAGAATGCTGTTATAATATTAGTTAAATTTATATTTGCTTTTCCTATTTTTTTTTTAAATTTTTGATTTACTTTTCGTTTTTATATTTATTATATTTACATAATTTATATTAATTTATTTCATATTATTTCACTGATATTCGATCAATTAAAAACATATTGAAATATGGTTAGGTCCTTTCCCGCAATCATAGCCCATTGTTGTGATAAATTTAATTCTAGCACTTACCATTGATTATTATTTAAAGTTTTTTTGAATATATTACATATAGATGAATATTTTTGTGAAATTGGTAAAATATTTATCTTTGTATATTTATTATATTATTTGTATAATAAAACGATGGTTTATGTAAAAATATAAATGCCTCTAATATTTTTTTCTGGAATTACACTTTATTTTTTTTGTATATATAAATAAATAATAAATGATTCGTTTCTAAGCAATCTGGGTAGATTTTATAATACTTTAACAAAACATCAAAATTTCAATGGAGTAATTGTTTCTCTATTCAATGGGGGTTCATCATTATTTCTATTAGTAATGAACTTTTGAATATGCTCCATACATATTTAATCATTAATTTAACCTAAATTGCCCGAACCTTTTCTGTTTCCTCATCAATAACAAACGATGGGAATTTTTTATTGTATCGTAGAGCATACTTTCCCTAAGTATGCCATTACCTTAATTGCAATAAGCAAAGTATTGTCATTCTATTCACATTTCACATACATTTATGGATACATTTTTTTTTCCATTTTAAGCCAGCGGAAAATGTAATGCTAAATCGCCATTCTGCCATGAAAATTTCTGCATTTTTATGTTTTTTAAACTAGCAAATAAAATTACAAATCTACGTGAAAAGATTTTATAATATGTTTTTTTTATTTCAATTTGCTGCGGGTTTATGAGAGTCATTATTTTGGAATCAATGAATGTAGCCAAAGCTTCATGGAGGCAAAGCGAGGGCTCGAGAGGTACAGCATTGTAAAAATAAGTGCAAAAGGGATGTCAAAACGCACTTAAGAGCGAAAAGTCGTTTTCGAAGACATTTTGTAAAGCTCTCGAGAGTTTCAAAAAGAAAAAAAAAACGACTTCCGCCCCGACCCGTCCGCCACTTATCACTGCGGACAGAAACGATGAATTAGCGAAAATATTACGATTGTACTTTTGTTAACGAACATTTTTAAAAGCGCCGTAGTCATTTTTGTACAAGTACGTCTTAGTGTAAAAAGAAAGAGATCTATATTGAGACATAAATTTAAAGACGTCATCGTATGGTCTTATACGAGTCTTATGTATGTAACCTAATAAGAAGTCCGGTTTTTAAAGTTAAGACTATATATCCAATGGACAATTTGGTAAAATATCATTATATAGAAAAAGAGTGGAAAGTTTGAAGAAAGCAATTGAGATTATGGAAAATCCTAGCGTGATTCACTTTAAATCTTGATCTTATTGAGACATAAAATACATCTAGAATTATAGAATTATATGCTCTCTTTTGCCAAATTCTATAAATCTAGCTTGTACTACTCTGCTTCACATTTAAAGCTTATTAAAAACTACCTGATGACAAAGATGTTTTCATACAACTTAATTAACAATTTTGTAATACCTACTCATTTTTTATCTATTATTAGACAAATTACTATTTTTTCTAATTTGATTAATACCTATATATTTCTATACATATATATTTGTTATGGCGGCCACCGTAGAACATCTGCCTGTAAGCGTAACGGTTTTATATTCGATACCCAAAATATAATAGTTACTGATTAATTTCCCCCTACTTCGGCAAGACAAAGCTCGGCGTTGAGTTCCACACCAATCAACAGACAATATTTCAAATCAGGGCGGCAATTGAACAGAGCTTTAAAATTTCTCTTTTGTTCCATGAAAACTCCTATTTTAGATATAAATATTCTTCGGTATGAATATTTAACTATAGCAAACATCGGGTAGTGTTATATCACAACCTACTATATATTAAAAAAGTGTATAATATCCTAATCAAAGTTGAACTTCACCTTACCATTTTCTTTACAATTAGCACAATTAACTTATTTGAGTACAAATTTACATATCATAAAAGAAATAGTAGCATTCTTTTATGGAAGGTTCAGTAATAATATTATCGTGTCCATTGATTCATTTTCCACAGCAATTTAGACTACAAACTACCTTTACAAACAATCGATACTAATATAGATCGACGTGTTGAATTCATATATATGCATATAATAAAAATATTGTTTATAATATTATATAATATTTTGGAGTGAAACAAAAGTGAAGAACTAAGTGTTTTGACACTAGGCGAGGTATTTTATCAGTTAGCCTAAAGCGTGCGAGTGTAAAGGAGGGTTTACAGTTTGTCTACCTTGCTATATGCGAAATACAACGTGAAGTTAATATAACAATATTTATTATGTAGGTTCCTATGTCTAAATTGATAAAGTGTGGCATTGAATTTCGCTGCCAAACTCGCGATATGCATAACATTTCATTATTAAAATCTTCATTAAGTTATTTTATTATATGTATTTCATTCAGAATATAATTCTGATATATTTTATTATATAAATATAAATGGTTCCTTTACCACCATCAATCACTTCTCAAAATACTAAGAGATCTTAAGTACTGCTTACTAGTTTCTTATACGGAGTAAGCACTTGATCTGCCTTATCAAAGCTTATATGAAGGAGATTAAGAGGTATCGCCTTACAAACGTTTGCGCGGATAATTCTCACTATGACATCGATCCGAAGTGGTTAAATAAGCAAGGATAATACTTTTTTCTTCATAAGATCAAGACTTAAAATTTTTTCAGCTTTACGCTGCATCCCGCAGAGTAGGCACAGAGATTGTTAATACACTCTGCTCCTCACTTTCCGCCCAATTCTGGAAGCATTGAGTATTGGTTGGCGGAACTGAACGCAGTGCTTTGCCTAAATACCAGAGCAAAGAATGAATTCCTCGAATGGGAATCGAACCTACGATCTATTGCGTTTACAATTGAGCCTCTGCGCCACTAGTGACCTTTATAATAAAAAATCTTTTAAAAACAACATATTATTCTATCAATCCCATTCTGACGTCAGCTATTCATTTTAATCCCTAGCGAGCTATTTGAACTACTAACGGATATTAAACGTGTACCACGTAAAAGTTCATTCAACGTTGGACAAATGTTTTAACATGATTACGCGGTCATCAAAAATTGACTATAAAATACTTTTTATGTACATACCTAGCTATGCCGACGTAGACTGATATTTTGGACGAGCATTTAATTTTTACATATTGGAAAAGTAAAATCAATAACTATTACATGAATAAATACATTTTTTTATGAGTTCGTTAACTTTTTGCATATAAATTTCTGTTTTTTTCATACGATTGTAATGATATTCAAATTTGTTGTATTCTGTTATTTGTTTGACGCTAACACAACGGCGTTTGGGGGGTAAGTGTGATGGTAGTGAATTCGATTCCCAATTAGGTATGAGCACATACGTTCCCTATTTTCCGCTGAATTCTTGACATTGCATATTGCCTCAACGGCTGGGCTCTAATCTTTATAACACTAAGTTTTATCTGCCTACCTTCCCATATGCGAAATAGAGTAAAAAGTAGAGTGTAAAATAATTTATTGTCTAACAATATTATCACTGTAACATATTTACGGAATGTAAAATTACGATTTCAAATCCTTTTAAGGGATTTCTAGCGACGACGTTATCTTTCAATGGTCCGGTCAGATTAATTAAAAAAGATTTTTTTTAGTCTGCATACGAATTTGAGTACAATGTCCAAAATATTCGCAAACCGATTAAATAATAATAACGAAATACAATTTCGTTATTATTTGAAATTGACGTAGTTCTTTAATAATGATTCAAGTTGGAACTGAAATATCATATTTTAAAACTTTTTTTACGTTGACGTTGTAAAAGCCGGAAGCTTCGAAGTCACAAATAGAAACATTACTTCTGGTAATTTTGTCATACGATCCTACATGTTTCCACTATTGCATTAATGTTAGTTGTAAAAAAATGTTACATTTTTAACTTGTGAAACATGGAAGAATATGTGACGTTTCTTTTAAAGTTATACAGTAAATCTATACTAATATGTTGAATCTGTGGAGTTTGTTTGGTTGAAAGTGCTAGTCTCAGAACTCTACTATTCTCAAATTGAAATTGAATTGAAATTAATTCCTTATTAAAAAGGTATCATATACAACTTTTAGTAATTTCATTTTCACATGTAAAAGCTAGTGGTTAATTAAAAAATATGTATATTATTGTCTATGTTACATAGATATAGTATTTACAAACCGGACTAATCGCTGTCCCTCTGGTGTCTTTGTAGAACAGAATTTGTTTATAAAAGTGATGGTTGTGGGTTTGATTCCCATTGATAGAAATGTTTATATGTATTTACGGCAGAAAGTGGCGAACTGAGTGTTCATTAAATTGTGAAAGTGGGAAACGGAGTGTCTTAACACTAGGTTCCCTCTGCCTATCCTGTTAGGTGCGGGATACAGCGTGAATCAGATTTTTTTTTCTTACTATATACGGCATACAGCGTGAAGGTGAAAAAGAAAATATATTTAAATTGTTAATTTCAACATAGATACATTGTAGGTTGTTTATAAAATCGATGTAGATAAATGCCATTGTTAGAACATAAAATGACTATTTTAGTCGTAGCTCTTAAAGTTCAATGTAAGATATACTACGACACAGTTACAATAGAATTGGGAATGGGCGACAACCGTTCAGTAATCGCTCTGATCCTGTCTGTAAAGGTAGTGACACACTTCTCTTAATCCATCAATAAGAAAAAATAGTATAAACTTATCAATTATATTAAATTAATATGATTTATGTATTATTAGATAACAATAATTTAAAAGATATCATCTAAAAAAAAACTTAAAAAGTTTAACTCAATTTATTAAGACCTAA
>FASU01019699.1:1782-14447 GCA_001486225.1 Heliconius pardalinus sergestus | reverse complement strand
CTTTGCCTCGGCGACAGAGCGAATAAATGAAAATATAAATTTAAATGGGGAAGGAGTGAATGAAAGGAGGAAATTAAATATTTATATCATTTCCTCAAGCGAGAATCGAACCCACAACCAGTCGCAATGACAGTCACACACTTGTGTTCCTGCGCCACGACTGGCCTCATGCTTGTAATAGTTTTAAAGACAAAATTATCCATTAACCGGAAAAAATATGCATAAATGTATTTTAAATTGCCTCTCGCGAGATAAGCTACAATAGATGTTCGCAGGTGACGTATTTTAAGTTACATCACGGTAGACATTACCATTTGGTTGGTCTAAGTACGGAAAAACTTATAAAATGTTAAAGAAGCAGGATTTGAACTCACTCTTCTTGGAGATCGTTCAAGCAATTAGTGTAACTCAACACCGCGCTTTTTGTTAACACAGCGAGGAAATGAAACTGTCGCGTGCACGGTCCCAGACTGCCCTAGTAATTTATTAAAATATAAATAAAACACGTAATACAAATTAAAGTTTTATGTAATACAAAATAATACAAATCATAAATTAAAACATTTATATAACTTAAAAATACGTGTAAAAATGAGCGAAGTCTATATTTAAATAAATTATACTGGTACACCCCGCCTTAAGTTGTAAGCCTTGACTTGAATACTCTGGGGACTCAGATTCGTCAGTTTCCACCCACCGAGGGGGTAAACTCTACTGCTGAAGACCACCTCGCCCTCTCCACAAAACAGTTCCAGCGTACTGGTATCCAGAAAGATTCTCCAGGTGTGTGGGCCAAGAGGTGACCATTCTACCTGCCTCACGTCTCCAGCTCCTCGGTCGACAACGACTTTACGAACCTCTGGGTCCCAGCGCAGTGATACACTACCACCACCCTCAAGACCATCCAGTAACAAATCCACTTTCTTGTTTAAGTCACTATTAATTAATAATTCCACTGCTTTACTTAATTTTCGTGATTCATTTGGTCCAATTTTGCCATCGACTACTATGTTTTCTCTCAATTTAACGATATTTTCTACAGGTTTTTGCAGAATTACATTATTTACCACGCTTAACTCTCTTGGAATCGTCATAGTTCCTGCCCATCCATCGACGTCTTCTGGGTGAGGCACTTCCCACATTGCAAACCAAGCAATAACATAACGCTTACCATTGGCCTCTGTTGTAGTAGCAGCGTAATAATCATGACCAAAATCTATTTCTTGGAACGGCACTTCTGGTACGAATTCATTGGTTTCATAACTGAAGTTACCAAGTATGTAACCATTCTGGAAAGTATTTTTATACCTATCCCCTTGCGGCTGCATTCCTTGCGGTGACATAAGCAGAACAAATTTTCCATCTAACTCAAAGAAATCTGGGCACTCCCACATGTATCCCATATCACCATTAGATTCTCCAAGGACGGACAAAAATTCCCAACTCTTCAAATCTTTGCTCTTATACAAAAGGACTCTTCCACGTTTATCATCTGTTTTGCTGCCGAGTATGACGTAATATTCATCACCGTACTTCCACACCTTCGGGTCTCGAAAATCAGGTGAACCATTAGGAGCACTGGGCAGGACTGGGTTGCCCTCGTACTTATGGAAATTGACTCCGTCATCACTGTACGCTAGATACTGGCTCTCATTGTAAAACGGGTCGACTGCTGAAACCTCATGACCAGTATACATCAAAACCAAGTTGTCTCCTTCACTCACTGCACTACCTGAGAAGCATTGTTCCTCTTCTGGTAATAGAGCTGTTGGTAAGGTCTTCCAATTGACGAGATCAGGGCTTGACGAGTGTCCCCAGTGCATTGGTCCCCAAACGCTGTCATATGGGTAATACTGGTAGAATAAATGATATTCTCCGTTGTGATACGAGAAACCGTTAGGATCGTTCATCCACCCAACCGGGGGCGCGACGTGGTACAAAGGCCTCCACCTCTGATTTATATCTTTTTTCTTATTTTTAATATATTCTTCCAATTCCTTCTTAGCATTATCATAATTGTCCACACTCTTTGCATACGTCAAGCTCAGGAGATACAGGAAGATCAAACTATTACGTACAAAGGCCATCTTGATAATAATGATGATGCACGAGTTTCGCACTATTTATACATTCTGGGCGTCTTCTCGTATCTTTGAGATATATAAAATATCTTGAGTGTTTTGTTTGGCGACCGTTTTATCAATAAGCGTTAAGTGTCCCCAGTACAGTATTATCAGTGACAGAATTTGTGATTTTCTCAATTTTATGTACAATAATAACTTCAACTGTGGTAGATAGGAAGATGGGAAGAACCTAGTGAAAAATTGTAAACATACCCTCTGAGTGAGATTTGTTCCTAAAACTATCATATAATCTTCCACAATTAAAAAAAGAGAACCCTTTTTTTCCATAACGTATAAAAATTATATAAATTTCCAAAAAAATATTATTAACTATTTTGGCAAATGACGCAACAAGTGAACTATACTTACTTTACAGGAAGAGCAAAAGAAAATATTTACTAATCTTACAGAACACCACGGAATTAACATACTTACAGCTTAGTTTGCTAGAAATTGATTATTAAATAAGTATGTACAGGTAGGGCTTGGGTTCTATTTTCATTTACTTATAATACAGTCAATTTTAGGGTTTCGTACCAAAAAGTGTAAAATGGGACTCTATTATTAAAACTTCGACTTGTCTTTTGGTCCGCCTGTCACCAGACCGTATCTCCTGAACCGTAGTGCGCTACATTAAATAACTAAAAACTAAATTAAACTAAGTATTTAAAGGGGATCCTATACCACAAACGTGATTTGTTTTGCTCGTTTTTGTTCCATGTTGATACCAACAACTTGAAATATTCACAACATAATAATATAAATATTTCAATTAAAACAAATATTTAACAGAGGGGCTCCTATAGGCACAACATACGTTTATTTTTGCCGTTCTTATATATAAAAGTACGGAACACATCGCGCGCGAGTCCGACTCGCACTTGTTTATTTAAAATATTTTACTATTAGTCGTATAATACTTTGCATAATCTACGATATTTTTAACACTATTTCCTCGTTGATGTCATCATGCATCGGGACAGCCGCGTCCATCAGTAAAAACGATGATATATGATTAAGTTCCGCTACTCCACGTGCACTATTTCTATTTCGGACGTCGAGTAGAGTGACTTAACATTTTTTAGAAGGTAAAATAGTTCTTTCCATTTTCCTCGCTCTCGTAACGAGACAAAGCGCGGCGTTGAACTCCGTCTCTCCTAAGTAAGGAACAGAGTGTCTTAACACGGGGTTCACGTACGGGTTTACTATTAGCTACAGCGTGATCCTAATAGTAAACCTTTCATTAAAACATTTAGTTTAGTGAGCATTGTTATTAAGAATAGCATTTAGCAACATTAATATGCAACTCTCGACCAACCTTCACACCGTCTTTGACTACCTCCAAATATAATAATATGTACCTTGAACTATCATACTCAGTGATAAAAATCTTTAAAAAATAATATCTATTATAAATGTGATCCTTTTTCCTTCCTGTATTATGCAAATATAAGTCTGTAGAGTTAGTTTGCCAATTTTAATATGGTTGCGTGTTTATTTATTTTTTGGTTCCGTACTTGAAAAGACCACTAAAGAGATCCTATAATGGTACCATTATAGGATCACTTTGTCGTCCATTGGTCTGTCGGTCTGTTAAGACTGTTTTTCTCAGAATCGGGTGCAGGTGAAATTAATATAGAGTAGGAAGATTTTAGGTCTCTTGGAGCACAGAATCATATAATATTGAGAATAAACTAAAACGACGAATATTAGAAAATTTTAGATATACGAAAGATATTGAGGCCATCTTGGTGTGGGAGCACAAACGTGCGATTGTAAACGGGGGAAAGTGGAAAACGGAAATGTCTCAATGAGAACTTAGTGTTATCATTAAGTTTCCAGGTTCCTCCACATTCCCTGTTATATACGGGATACAGAGACAAGCTAAAAAAAAATAATTAAAAAAATGACAGGAAAAAATACATATGAAATTGATACAGAACACTCGGTGAAACATTCTAACTAGCACATGTCCTTTTTTTATTATCATATAAAGAAATTGTCATTTTTTTTAATCTGCACCGTCCTTGATCCACAGACTTACTTTATTATCAATAAAAATATAATATTAACAAAAATCAAGTAAAAACAATAATATTATCTCACAAAGTGACGCAAAATAAAATGTCAACTTGCTATTTATAATTGCTTTTTGAACTCAGTGTGACACATTTTACAGATAAAATAAGATTTGATACAGATATCAAATCTGAATGTGTCAATTTTAAGCTACGGTATTTAAAATTCGGGGAAATTTATTTTCCCACTCATGTTTTGATTTTATGACAAAGTACGGCGTTGAGTTCCGCCGTTTTGCCCATAGTTAAAATTAAAATTTAGTTTGATCAAAAAACGGCAGACAGAGTATATTTCTCTTTGCCCCCCAGTGTTGCCACTCAACACGTATTGCCTCTCCTAGATCCTAGCCTAGAATTCGGCAGCAAACGGGGAATAGTAGTGTCTTAATAGAAATGGAGTGTCTTACTACTAAGTTACCATGTTCCTTCTGCCAACCCTGCTGTGATTGGGATACAGCATGAAGCAAAAAGGTAAATAGTTATATAATGTTTATTTTAGTTTCTAAATATATTAGTACAATGGGGGACGCTCCCTCGGTCCCTGTGCTCTTGTTA
The DNA here is from genome assembly GCA_001486225.1 of Heliconius pardalinus sergestus. Taxonomy (NCBI): domain Eukaryota; kingdom Metazoa; phylum Arthropoda; class Insecta; order Lepidoptera; family Nymphalidae; genus Heliconius; species Heliconius pardalinus. The sequence continues at coordinate 9,691 of FASU01019699.1, read as the reverse complement.
CTATGTAGGACTACGTTTACTTTATAAGAAAGATAAAAAAGCTGTTATTTATTATGCTAATTTTATTTTTAGGTCTTGAAATATATAGCCCACTCGAGGCTAAGAAATATACTGAAAGTCTATGCTGGCATTGTCTTAGAGATTTTTTTTAAGAGTTAGAGTGCTAAGCCGTAGTGCCACACAATTATTATCTTTTTCCCGATTTGGTAATATAAAATGCAGTATTAAATTCCGGTTCCCAACAAGGTTTTTTTTTAAATTTGGGCCCAAAGAGAAGAACGTAGTGAACTCTATACTGCTTATATAACGTTAAAAAACTCACAAGGATACTAGGCTATATAAAGCTAAAAAATGAATCGAGCGCGAAGTGGACTTTCCCACGCCGGGTTCCGTAGTAATTTCACGATACTTCTCGTGGACAGTAAGTCCAGCTTATAAAAGTTAATAAATTTAATTTTAGGTGTTTGCACTAATTTTGAATGAAATGAGCTTCTAATATCGAGGTACATAACCATAAAAATTAAGACTGCCTCGTGGCTTACCTTTATCATTATAAAAAAAAATTATTAAATAAAGCTTGTCACAAACAGGAACAATCTTTTTATGCGAAACGGATAACTGGTTGAAGGCGTTCATTATTATTAAAAAGATATTTTTTGGAAGAATTACTTTTCCCGTATGGCCGAATAGGTGTCGAGTCGCGGAACTCGAATCCGTTCTACAAGATTTCATATTTGTAATATAAAACATAATATATTCTCTAATTGTTAAAGCGAAGGTTGTGGTTTCGTTTCCCACTGGGGGGAATTAATTATTTTCATTTATTCGCACTTGTAACAAGATAAAGCGCGTTATTATTTATTGTTTAACTTCGCACGTCCTCCCATATATATCTTTAAAGCTGATTTTATTAATGCAGGGAAATGGAAATAAATAAGCATTCCATCGAATGGCCATCGAATAGGTACAACGTACAAATTACAATTTATTGCAGAATTGAACCTATGACCACGGGTGTAGATTGAAGTCGCATATTATATAGTACAGTATTGTTATATAATTTTATAGATAGAATTCGTCACGCCAATCTCGAAGTTTAAATCTTTATCTTTTGTTTTTTAAAGTTTTTTTAGATAAAATCATCTATACCTAAAGTAAGACACCCATTACGACACGTTTTCTACTTTCTGCCGAATTCTGGAGACATTGCGTGTAGAGTGGTGGAACGTCACGCTTTGCCTCGTTACCAGAACGAGGAAATGAAAATATTAAATATTGCATTCTCGCGAGTGGGAATCGAATCCACAACTGTCGCGGTTTCACTCGCATGCTTGTGCCTCTGCTCCATGGCGGCCATAAACAGCAGAAAAGAAATAACATTTTATTTACAACTCATGGTGCAATAGATGCAATTGAAACCGTTGTGAGGCAGCACAGCATCTCACTGTAAACGCGACGGTTGTGGGTTCGATTCTTACTCGGGTGATTTTTTTTTCTCATTTGCTCGCTCCTTTAAGAAGATACTGTGCTTGACGTTGAATTTCGCCACTCAACACTCAACGTCTTAAAAATTGGGCGGAAAATGGAGAACGGAGTATTAATTGGGCCCCGACACAAGCAGTATGTACTGAGCTAAGTAAAATAATTTTAAAATTTATAGTGTATCTATTGACTAAAAATAAACAAATATTCAAATAAACAAATGGAATATTGAGTTTGAAATAACATTGTCTCCACAGCAGTAAATACTATCTAACAATCTACATACCTACATACGGGAATATTTTGGACGAACTGACAATTTTACTATGCCATGAAAAGCATAGATGCCCACTCCAGAATATACTTGTGGACCACCCAATTTTATTGTTAACAAAAAAATTGTGATAAAATTTTATTAACATTTTTTTTCCTTAAAAATTAAACAAAAACCTTACAAGAACAGATTTATTCAAAGAAGTCCAAGCCTCTTGGAAAACCATTTTAGATATGCCCATGGATCGATCAGAACCACACCTAAAACTGATCGTTTGCCCGCTACGCTATGACCAAATGCGGTGCTGGGTTCCGTCACTTAACCCATATTTCTGATTCGATCGAAATTAGAAAATAAAGTGTCTAAACACTAGGTTCACTCTGCCTACCCTGGTATGAGATAAAAAATCTTGAAGCTATGAAAAGTACAGAATAGAAAGTACCAGATACACTTACTTAACTTACTTGAAAATGATAATAATCTAGACAACGGAATATTTATTTACCCACTTCTAAGAAGTGGCACTTTGATATATCTCAAGTATTTACGGTAATGTAGATTAATTGTTAAGTCGATACTACTTAATAAATAAAAACACTTCCTGCGAGTGGAAGATTTCCTGTAAATTTGTAAATTCTTTGTTTCAAATCTACCTATCCTACATTAATGGCAAAGGCAGGACTCCTTTTTTTCATATCACAGCTTTATTGAAGCGGGAAGTGTGATACTAAGTGTTTTAACACTAAGTTCCGTCTGCCTGTACTAATTCACGAGAAAAAGCGTAAAGCATTTTTTTTTTAATATATACTTTTTTTTATACTTTGTTATCTTATCTAATGATGACAGTTAACGATACGGGAGATATGAAAAAAAGCATTTATATCTGCCAATTTCTTTTTTCCTGAACCAATTTCTACATATAATTTTTATTATTGTATAAACATGTTTATTATGTACAACATATTGTACATAATAAACAATTGGGCTTCATTTTATATAAACACATTACCCTCCTTTACATCATACAATCGGGTAAAAAACAAAACCGCCGATGTATACGTAAAATTAAGCCATGAATTTTAATACGGTTTTCAATATTAGAGAAAATAAGAGGAAGATTTATATGCACTTATGAAACACTTGTTGAATTAGTGTAATCCAGAGGGCAATGCCGCGAGCTGAACACTAGTTTCTAATAAATATAATATTTTCTTAGATAAAACTATTAAGATAAATAAACTATAAAAAAATAAATCCCAAGATGTTAATGTGTTTATAACGATATTGTAATAAGTATAGGATATTTAAATAATATAGTAAAAATACCATTATTTGGCAAAAAAATAAAAAAATATATTGTTGTACTTAACATTTAAATGTTGACAATTTCAATATGTCAATAACACCGAAAGTATGAACAAATGTTGATATGTAAAGTTTTTTACACGACTGCACGACACAAATGAGGGTTTATTTTTTATTTAATTTTTTTTACACCTGTAATATAGATACATATACAGGTAACAGGTCTAATAACAGCAGTATATAAACTAAAATGTTTTTATATACATATAAAAAAAATAAACATATATAGTTAGAAAATAACAGCTTCTTAACATCTATATGAAAAATAAAACCACAACGAAGGAGATAAAATACGTTTATTCTTAAATTTTGTCAATAATAATTCAGATATATCGTACAAACATACTTACATGCATACACACATACATACAGTATGTTAAGATATACACATCTAAATTGTTTTACTTAGCGCTACCACTGCCTATTAGCATTTTAAATGCCTTATAATTATAATATATAAATCGATTATGTCACACAATTCAGCTTACTACTAGACTATTTCATCTGTTGTAGGGAAAATAAAAAAAAACGTGTTAAAATTAAAACAAAAAGAAAATTTAATAGTCGAGTAGTAAGCGCAGGCATTACATATATTAACTACTCGCTCCCTTGTCTTTCAATATAATCACTGGACCATTTTTGATGAAACTTTCAGACATACAGCGCCACAAACATACACACAAACTAATATATCGGTCCAGCCGTTAAGACACTAGAGATAAAAATTTAAATCACTCTTAAAAGCCACTCCTTTAAAAACCCTTTAACGAACATGGGATAAATGTGTCCAATGACAAAAAAATAGAAATGTATATATGACATTGTAATGCCAATATACAAATGAAATTATGTGCTATTTTCAAAACATATTGAATTTGTATTCGATTCCACCGCAACAGTATTATTTGCACCTCTTAGATCCAAGCATTGTGGAAATAAAAAATTATAACAAATGTATAGAAATTACAACTTTAAAAAACCCATAGTTTAACAAGCTAAAACGTTTCGATAATACCTTAAACGCTTAGATTATAATCCTGTTAATTATTATTTATTAATTTGCAATATATTTACTAATTTTAAAAATGTAAAAATACATCTACCTATTTCGCAATCTCCGGGATACCGCGTGCAGCTAACAAGACTTGACATTTATTAGTTAATTCTACGAAAAAGTTGTCTCAATTACCCCTAAATAGTAATTTAAAGTTCGTCAAAGGGTTAAATCGGGTTTGAAAGATCGAATAAATACATAAATATGTGTTTATTAGGGAAAAACGCTTGGCTAAGCCATTTTTGAGTGAACTAGACAGAAACAGGAGCGTTAAATAAAGCCTCAGATATTTCACAGTACAACTCTAAATTACAACCTAAGTGCTTAAATGGTCTTTACTATTTTTATTATTTATTTATTTATATGTATATAATAATTATTATAATAATAGCACTAAAATAATTATTAGTTTACAATTTTTTTTTCGTATGTAATATAATAATATTTATACTAAATATATGTATGTGTATGTATAATTTACACCGAAACCTCTTTCCTCTAATGAAATATTCAAATGTTGTCGCCTTTCAATTGGCACAGTAATGCCAATTTACAGATATTTAAATATAATAGTTTTTTTAATAACATAATATTAATGATGTATGTATATGAAATATTTTTGTCTAATCTATACAAGTCAATGTTGCCATCTAGCGTGTATGAGTACTAAATTTTCAATAGTGTTGCCAACATATCTAAATTTATTTTTTCATTTCTTTATTTTAAATTCACAACGCATCTAGTCTGAATGAAAATTCAGCTGTGTATGTAACGGTCATATACATAATATGTTATTACATTTTGAAACTTAGAAAAATCTTTTATCACATCAAAATAAGAAGAAAGTCGACATATACGATACAAAATTTTTGTTGTTGTATTTTTCTTGGAAATCACCATTTCAACAATTTTATAACTAAAAAAAACTAGCGAAAATTGGAGATTTTTTCTTCTCCGTATACTCTGCACAATGAAAATATTTGTGGAAACTGAGACCACTTCTGAATCTTTGTTTAAACCAACATTAAAACCAGTAAGCGCCTGAAGTGACTCTTATTGAATGTACAGTGGGTCACATAGTCTTAATGTGATGTGATATACCTTCCTCAATAGGTCTATCCAAAACAAACTTTAATTGTTGAATTTGAATTAGTAGTTCCGCGTTCAACAAAAATCTAACATTTTCTCTTTCTTTTTCATTAATTTATAATGAATGCTCTTAAATATTAAGAATTAAAATGTTTTATTATTAATAACTCACTTCCCCCAGTATTTGAGTATATTGATTATATTTGGTAAATAAATAAAAAAATATATATATAAGAAAATTTTAATTAATTTCAAAATTTTGTAAGGCGCGATACTATAACTGTTATATTTTATTTTGTTTTATACTATTCAGATACAGCAGTAAAGTGTATGATTCAAAACGCGACTTTTGTAGGTTCGATTCCAACTTGAGGAGGTGAATTACTTTCATTGTCCCACTCTGGTAACAAGATAAAGCTGCAGTGTTGTTTTCGCTACTCAATTCTCACGCAATGTTGTGGATGAAAAGTTAGGAATGGGGTGTTTTAACACTAGGTACACACTACTACTACTTTCTACTCTGCTCAAATTTAAGAGGAAATATTATAACAAATAATCGTTATTATTCTTCTCAAAGGTCAGATATGGTCTCAAAAAAACTATTTTTATATGATATAAAAAACAAAACAACCTCTTTGGAAAGTATTAAGCGAAATATTAATATTATTCATAAAATTTATATTTGACTTACATCATATTGTATGTAAAGTTTTTTTTATAATAATCCAATTATAGTGTTAAACTAATTTGATCGATATTTTTAACATACTAAAAAATAATCAAAGCTAAAACTAAACTCCATATTTATACACAATATTGCAAAAAAATCTATTTTATTTTTATCTGTACATATTGTATAATTTCAATAAGTCATGTCTCGCATTTCATTTTGATATCACCAATGACAGTACAGATAACATAGAAATAAAAATAAAGACGTTCATATTACGTTCTTAGTAAAATCTTCAACAGTTTAAATTTACTTTCTTCTAACACTGTATTACAAAAAACCTCTGGGTTTTTTTTGCAATAATAACAAAATTTTCATTAATTATATGTGACAATAAGATTGTATAATTTCCAGTAATTGTGTTCATGTGACACTTAATTGTGAACACTAGAGATAATACAAAAACTATATAGATATTTTCGTTACGTTTTTAGAATAACTGTCAACATTTTTGTAGAAATTTCTTCTAAAAACATTAATTTTATTTATAAAAAAAATAATGAACTATAAAAACACCATCACTAAGTGTTTTTCTTTAATTATTTTTGTATACAATTCACTAGTGTTTAACAAGAATTTAATTGTACTTCATATGAAATTCGTTAATTGCCTTAGTTTTTTAAAAATGTTATAAAGGCATTACAGTAATTTAGAAAAAAAATGAAATATCTATGAAAATAAAAAAAATATAATCTGTTCCTGTCTTAACTTATATTTTATCTATCTAACAAAAATGTAAAATTTTGAACGATAAGCCAGTTATATATGGTTTATAAGATAATTTCTAATCTGCAATACTTGAAAGAACTTGAAAGTATCTAAATACTATGCAACTAATTAAAATAAATTATATTTCGGTATGATTGCACTTTCGAGTTAAAAAAAATTGTATGCCCTTTAAAAATGTTTTATTAGAACTGAAACGGGAAAAAATCATATACAGTTATATGCCATTGCTTAATGGAAAATCCAATTATTCAATAAAACTGAATGCTAATCAATCATATGTGACTGTTAAAAAAAACAAAACATATTATGTAATAAAACATTTCCAAAGCGATCAATACAAAGTCATACACACGGGCAAAATGGAGAAAAAAATTACAATCCCTAACTTAGCAACTAAAAAAAATAATAATAATCATACTTAGCGTAACTTAAAAGCACTCGAAACGACACTACACTTAACAATTCAAGTTCAAAACAAAAAAGATTCTCGAACAATCCATTTATTGCTATGACTCGCCCATCACTACTGCATCACGTGACACGTGGCACATCACTAACCGGTACTTTGTTGCTATGTGACCCGAGTACATCACTATTGAAATATATGTCTGTTTAAAGAAGCAACCACCCTATTAATATAAGTCCTTGTAGGACTTTCCACTGAATTGATCAAGTGACATAGTGATGACAGACCACGCGATTGCTTCTGGGCCAGTGTCTACACAAGCTACAGGGTTGCTTCATCACACGCCATGATGCACACAGGCCACGTGCTTTACCACAGGCCATAGTATACATGTGATTGCCTCTCTACAGGTCACAGGTCACAGGTCACAGTCCTGACAAGCCAGTATTCCTAGGCCACGATGATCAGTGATGCGGGCCACTGGCCACGTGGTGTGGTGTGGAGGGCCGCGGCTGGCGCGGGGACGGCGCGTCAATATGCGCGCCTGTCATCCATGTCTGATGACACCTGGATTTAATTAAATTATATTAATTTAAGATTAAACATATTATAAAATACCTGTTTGACCATTTTTGGACATTCATTAATAGAAAAAATATACAGATCGGAATTGTCAGCACCATTTTAAATGAAACCACAGTTTTAACTACTCCATAAAAGCCTAATATAATTCAGAAAAAAAAATTCCCAAAAATGAAAAAGTTATTTTTTCAAACAAAA
>FASU01019575.1:0-11004 GCA_001486225.1 Heliconius pardalinus sergestus | reverse complement strand
TTCCGCCACTTAACACGCAACGCCGCGAATAATTCAACGGAAAGTGGAGAACGGAGTGTTTTGACGCAAGGTTCCCTATACCTACTCTGCTATATGCGGGACATAGAGTGAAGCTGAGAAAAATTTGATCGTATTTTATGTGATGTGATAAACTTCTTATAAATCGATGAACACCGGCTGTACACACGAAAAGGCATGACTCATTGTCACGTTCTTCTTGAGCTGGATGTGCGAGCGAGAACATGCGATAGAGAAACACGATCGGTGGTTTGGGTGAGAGGTGAAGAACCCCAAAAAAAAATTGGAAAATGCAGAAAATATATATGAAATACTATTACATATATAAAATTAAAATCGACACGTGCCATCTTCCAATAACGGGCGCTCCGTGTCGCGCCGGCAAGCGCCATCATATCATTTCAGACGGCCAACAGACACGTGGGTGGAAGTGCACCGCCCACCCTGATTGCTATGAAACATACATACTGAACGATACCGACGATGTGCTAGGTCAATGCTAGGGTTATAATATTTAAATGGTAAAATAAAATATATCAGCTTCACGCTGTTTTTCGCAGCAGCAGGGTACTCAAAGGGAACCTCGTGTTAAGACTGTGTTAACCTTGCGAAGAAATAAAAATATTAAGAAAATAATTCATTCCCTCCAGTGAAAAGTGGGGAGCGCAGTGTCTTAACACTAAGTTAATTTGCCTACCCTGCTATATGCGGGATCTAGCGTGAAGTTGAAAAAAATCAATGAATACTTTTATTTAAAACGCGCTTTTTAATTAAAGATTTATGTAAATATTTGAAATAAAGAATAATAGTACTTGTAGTAATTAATGGCAAGTTAATAATAATCAAAATATATTTTTTTTCTTTATAAAACAACTTCTATTAACAGAGATGTAGATACAAATTTCTGTACACAAATAATTAATTTAAATTTAAAAATATAATTTATGTATTTTATTTAAATAAACAAATCGTGATAGATTCCATTGTTTAAGAATTTCCATGAAATTATAAATTCTAGTTGAGTACTTGTAATATTTTCTCATAATTTTTCATCAAGGTCTTTTAGTTAAGCATTATAGAAGGAATTCATCGAGTAATTTACATTGTTAAAATGTGCATCTTTTTGTGTGACTGCCATACTTTATATTCTTCCAGCTTCATGCTGTATCTCTCATATAGTAGGGTAGGCAGAGGGAATCTTGTCTTTAAACACTCCGTTCGTCCGTATTTATAAGCGGAACTCAACGCCACGTTTTGCATTGGTATTAGAGCGAAGTAATGACAATATTAATAAATAATAATTAATTCCCCCGAGTTGGAATGGAACCCACAACCGTCGAGTTTACAGCAACACGTCTGTGCCCTGTACTACGACGACCTTTTTATATTTTTTATTTGTTTCACATCACAAATATACAAAACATTATCTTACAAAATATTATGTTCGTGTTGGCTACATGCATATCAGAATTAAGCTCAAACAGATATTAAGAAAAGTGGGTGACTTATGAAAATTGATAATAATCTATAATAATATAATCTACGTCATAACTCTACCTTTTTTTATTCATTATATTACGTTTTTTTTAAATATTATTTAACACCTGTTCGCATCTCGTTGCTTGTTGAGAAAAATAAACATTAAATTTTTTATATACAAAATTATACGAGTATAGTACAACTTGTTTTTAAAATTCCACTACAATTATATTGAAATACTATAATAACTTATTTATTCTTTTGTTTTATTCATATTTTTTTTTGTGTTCACTATAGAGTATTTGATCAGCTGAAACATTAATCTGTATATGTTTTCATTTCTTTGCTCTGGTGTCAACACAAATGCCCCTACAATTTGGCGGAAAGTGGGGACGGAGTGTTTTAACACTAGTCTCGATATGCTCAACTAGTGTGAGAATTATGTGGCTATCGTGGGTTGAATATTTGGCGGAAAGTGGAGAACAGAATCTATCTATCGGTCTTACCTAGGTTCTCTCTGCCTACATTACCACATGCGTGATACAGCGTGAAGCGTGAAAAAAATACATTACTTAATTTCCATGACAGTAAGTTACGTGCAAACGATTACGTAAATACCCACCGCCTGCTGTACAATCCTTGAAATTACTATTTAACATCGATCAATAAATAGCAGTAGATAGAAACTGCAAGTCATTTTGGATTTCCAAGCAAAAAATGTAGACAGAGTTAAAAAAAAGAAGTAAAAACAAATGAGGGTTTGTTAAAGTAATCATACGGTCAATTATATACTAATAGTTTAAGTACGGTGATTTTCTTAGAACCCATATAGCACAAAGATCGCACAATTATAATAAAAAAATAGCTTGACTGCTGCACAGCAGGCATGGAAATGTGAATTTAAATAAATATTTTTCTGTTCTCCAGTGGGGATCGAACCTATTACCGTTGTGTTACAGTCACACTTTTGTGTCCCTGCGCCAAGACGGCCTCAAAACTGGTTGTTTAATCGAAGCTTTGATGAATGGTTTGTTTTTGTTTTGGTATTTAGTAGAGTTATATAGCTAGTACAGTACGGTCGACGAGTCGTGTCCGCTGTGAGGTTATGATTTCTAAACTTTTTCGCATTGTTCACACGCGAAGAAAATAATTAAAGTGAGAAAATTTGTAAATTAAAACTGCGCAGCCATTTACAGCTAACTTCAGCCACAATACGTAGACCGCACTGCATCTCTCTGTATAATAAGCGTGCTCTACCTTTTTTTTGCTCAATGCCACTTTTCCCCAATTTTTGCTGATTTTTGAAAAAATGCATATAACCATAGCGAGATAATTAAAATATCAAATAACTCTTTCCCCCAACTGGTAATCGAACCCACAACAGACGCTGCACTAACACTAGCAGATCATGTTCATAGTAAGTAGAGTCAACTGTCTGCTGGTGGTAGAGACGCGCGGCACCCCCCGCGCTCGGCGCCCCCTCCCCGCGCCGCTCGCCCCGCCCTCGCCAGTTGCTCCGCAGCTGCCGCGCGCGCTCGTCGCATACTATATGCGACACCGCCAGTCACCCAACATAATATGGATATATATCACATTCGCGCTCTTGTCAATATTCACTTTTCGTATTTGTGGTTTTGCGAAGTCTCCGATAAATATAAATGGATTATATTGTGAAGTGACGCCGGTTTTAGAATTGTAAGAATGGTATTTCTAGTGTGGCCAACCTGGCGACGTGATCGGCACATGGCCTCCGTAGCGCGATGGTGGCGGATATAACGTGATAAATTACTGATATGTTGTTGTAGAATGATGTTAAAATGGTGGATTTCAACTCGTGCGTGCCTTTTTCTAGATATTTCACGTTTAATTATAGTGTAGATTTGTAGACGACGCGGCGTGTAGCACTCGTGGCGTCCACGTTACATTATGGCGGGCTTTCGTTCCAAAGTCCTGTTGTGAATTGTATCTACGTCGCGGAACAACAAACGTTACGACAATTACTATTATATATAGTGTGTATATATAGTGGTATTGGGTTTCGCGGTTGTACTAAACAAAAAAAATATGTTTATAAACATAATGGCGTCAGTATTTAATGATTGCAAAATGTTTTCATTAGGCGCCGTCTGTGTTTTAATAATACGTTTTAATAAACGTGTACAAGTGTCCGTTGGTTTCGTTGCGATATTATTACAACATTTGTTTCTAAATGCAAAAAAAATTGGCTTTGTTCGTTTAATAATTTGGTCCGAGGTCGCTGCCTCCACTAAACGTAATGAGCGTTAATCACTCGGAACCGTTCAATGGATTTGTTTTTTTTTTTTATTTAACAGCTGTAGTAGGTATGGCCTACTGTTAAACTGCCAAAAATCTTATAAGTTCTCTGTGATTCTCTGTGATTTATTTATGTATATCTTTACTCTCTACCAATGTTATATAGGCGATGATTTTGATATATCAGGAACTACTACTTTCAAATAAAAAAAATATATTTTTGTGTAAATCCATTTATATAGAAAATATTCGCCGCTTTACTTGTCAGAAGTATCTCTAGCATTTAGAATGTGTTTTGACAATTGACAACTATTACCAATATTTCCACTTGACCACGCGTGCGAAGCCGCAGGTGCGAACTAGTTTAATATAAAAACATTTAAGATAGCCTTTAAACCCCAATTTATAATTAAATGGTTAGATAATTTCATATACATACATATAAAATTAGAATGTGGTCATGGTATGCAGTAGTACTTCTAAAAGCTACAAGTAACTACTAAGGGCCCGTAGGCGTGGTCAGACACATACATTCTCCTAGCGTCTACTTCCTTAATAAAGTGAAATCAAGTTTCCAATATTATATAAATAAACTATTTTACTATGTATCTAATATTATAATTTACTGTAGTAAAATGTCACGTTTTTTTTTTGTTTTCTGATTAATTTATTTTGTTATAAGAAACTTATTTGAATATGCTAAAAATTACTTTATAGTTATTTTTTTAAGTAAAAAGATTGAAGTAGTTGAATGAGAGTGATTCTGAAATATTAAACAATTTAAATAGTGCTTGAATAGCGCTCTAATTTGTTCCATATGGTATATTATAAAATGTATAACCTTTCAAAGAATAAAAATAAAATATTAAATAAATGACCAGACAATTGATTAATTATTTTAATATATTATTGCAGTTTTTATTTTATATTTCAATAGTTACAGACACGTTCATTTTTTAATTAACAATTTTTTGTCATAAAATAAATGGATTTTAGTTTCGTGTTGTCGCATTGGGGAAAGGTTATGCAACGGGAAAGCGCCACGTGGCCCCAAAGGCTGTACTGCGCATGTCCGAATACAACCCTACAGATTATAATATACTTTTAAAAAAATATAAGATTAACTTAAAAAACACTTTTGGGCAAAGAAAGAAATTAAAAAGCTACTTATGTGATGTTTTTAAACGCAAATTAATAATTAATTTAATGATTTTTCCAAATAAATACCTAATTGGTTTTTTTTTCATTATTTAATTATATTTATTTCTAAATCTATCTAATTAGCTAATACTGTCTGGTAGTAAAGTCTGCCACGTGGTGCTAGGCACCACTGCGCAAGTCTACGCGTCACAGCTGTGAAATGGGAAAATCGTTACCTTAACTCGCGTCACGTGGTCTGTCTTTGAATTTCACCTTTAATTCTTAAGTTTTGTCTGCCTTTCAAGTTTACGATTTGATGAAAATATTACTGGGTTCTTTTCATTGCATCAGTCGTGACGCAAGGAAAGGGCACAAGCGTGCAAGTGTAAAGGCGACAGGTTGGGGATTCGATGCCCATTCGAGGAAAATAAATATTTAATATTTTCATTCCCCCTTACCTAATCATTCTGGTACATGTAGAACACAGCGTAAGAAAAAAAAAAGGATTTTTTATTGTTCTAGAAGGAAGACAGCGCGGCGTTGAGTTCCGCCACGCAATGTTTTGGAAAATGGGCGTGCAATATTTTTGTGAATTGAAAATTATAAATTAATAAAAAAAGTTACATAGTAATTTATAAATTAAGTGGGAAAACTAACATTGTTTAGGATCCATTCTAATCAGACTTCACAGTTCGCTCTAATTAGATAAGATAAGAAATTTAATTGTTCCACTTTTGGTCTCCAAAGGAAATTTCACGCGACCAAATATATATTTAGTGTACGATAAAAAATGAATAGCTTTTGATAGCATTTGGTTTATATTTTTATTTTATAAATAACAACTGTTAAGGTCATTACAAAATGTCGGTATCGGTGCTGCATATAGCAGAGTAGGTAGAGGTCTAGTGTCTTTTTTTTATTTTCTTTTTATATTTTAACTAAACGCTACAGGCGCGTGGTCCGTACATTTTTCAGGTTTTCAAAATATATTTTTTTTCTGTTAGTTAAACTAGGCTTATAAGTAGCAAAAAAATTTCTCTATGTAGTTAATTCCTAATATATAATATACCCTAGAACCCTATTATTAGTATACTATTTCACGATAGGAACCTAAGTGTTAAGACACTCCAGTCCACACTTTCCGTCATGCCAAAGTCCCTGTCTCAGGAGACGCCCTTGCGACTTCGTAGAATCTCTTTGTGGGCACCCGTAAAAAGATGACTAAAACAAGGTCAGAGCTCTACTCGGCATCCCATAAAAAATCGGTGAAGCTGTAGAGGCCAATACGATCATCAGCATACTACACAAAACTTTCCGCCGAATTTTTGAGACATTACGTGTTGATTGGCGGAACTAAACGCTGCGCTTTGTTTACCAGAGGAGGAAAATTATAACCAAGTATAATCTTTCCATGATTTCGAGTGTACAAACAGTATATTTTAATAGAAACTATTTAATAAATAAATTTGAGAGTAGTTTTTTCCGTTATGTTATTGTTACATATAGATAGGTAGGTACTCGACGTATGTTTGTTTTCTTACATTGATTTCCTGACCTTTGAAGCGATCACGTGGGGTGCCACTTGCGGAGGAATGCCAAGACAACTTTCACTAAGTATTTTATTTACCTTGTTGGCAATTGTTATTTGAAAATAAACATATCCATAAACAAATTATAGTTTTCAAATTTTTATTACACATATTCTAGTGTACTTACTCTACATTTTCTATCCACAACAAACATACACTATAATTATAGCTAAATGCAAACAAGTACTTTTATATACATAACATACATATATGTTGCATACGCGGCGCAGGGCACATATAAGCGTGTGACTAAACATGACGGTTGTAGATTCGATTCCCATTCGAGCAAAGGTTATACATAATTAATATTTTCATTTCTTCGCTCTGGTGTCAAAGCAAAGCGCGGTGTTGAGTTCCGCAACTCTACATAATTTCTAGAATTCGGCAGACACTAGGGAGCGGAGCGTTTTAACGCTAGGCTGCCTCCGCCTATTCCGCTATCATGCGGGTTAGAAAGACATATGTAGATACCTATATACGGAAAGAAAATTCTGTTCCTCGTTCAACTCATCAGGATACAATAAGATACCGGTTTTCCCGCAGACGCCTCGCACATTGCTATTTATAGTTCTTTTGTATTGTACCTATATACTCGTATACTGTACTTTTACTATTATTTGTTATTTATGTTGATATTTATGAACTATTATTCAGGTTGAAGGCAACGTTTGTAAAAGTATAAATGTTTATTATACACTAGCTTTAACCTGCGGTTTCGCTCCTGTAGTCATAAAGCTAAATAAGGGAGGTACCAAACTATAGTGCCGGGTCGTTTTTGGTCGGATCTTAGTCTGTTAAAATGTTCTTATATGAGAAATAATGAAGAAATTCGTAGTTGTTTCGCTGAAGTTCCCGTCCAATTATGCATATACGAAGAGGTCTCATACCAGAGATAGAGAGATAGATTAATAGAGTAATATAGACACATTCTCAATGCCCGGAACTCTGACCGCAGGTACGATTAATTAATGTAATCCACGTGTTGTTCGTGTTAAACATGATGGATTATAGCCTTTCTCAATAAATTTAGAATCCAACACAAATAGCTTATTAACCCAAAAAAGACACTTCAGCTTTATAATAAACTAGCGACCCGCTCGCGGCTTCGCCCGCTGATATTAGCTTGAACAAACGCTCAGACAAAAAGACAAAAATTTTAAAGATCGTTGTTTTTGGTTAAATGCCACAAATAACATTTTTCTCGTATTTATCTTCAATGTACAGACACCGACCCTATACGATTTTGTTATTAGTATAGATATAGATAGATGTATGTATATCGATCACATGAGGTGTCTTTTATTCAGCGAAACATTTGTCGCTCTTTCGTTCCAATACGTAGCTGGTATTAACAATTCAAATAATTTACAATGTACGCCATGATACTTGTGGATGTGTTATTTGTATACGATTTTTCTTATATGTATATCTTTTTGTTATATCAGTTTGTTTGTCTTACTATTTCTCCAAAATCTGCTTCTACATTTAAAAACAATAATAAAATGTAAAGCCGCCGTGGCACAGCAGCAGTAACAGTTTCTGGCTGTAAATGGAAGGGATGAGGGTTCGTATCCCATTCGAGAATATGAGTTGTCTTTAGTTCATTTAGAAGATGAATGAAGACACGTAATGTTTCAAAGAGTAGCATTAGGCTTGCACTGCTTATCCTGCTATATCCGGGAGCGGGATACAGCGTGAAACTAAAAACTTATATATCTAAATACAATTCGGTTTTTCCTCCTCAAGTTCAATGCAACGAAGCAAAGGACCTAAGTCTACGCTTGGCGAACACTTATCGCGACAAGGTCACGTGGCTTCCACGCGGACGTCCGACCTTAATGCAACTAACATTTCAATGTTTATATCGATTTATCTATTATCATATATATATATATATATATATATATATATATAGATTATATATATATGTAAATATGTTTATACAATTATTTTGATTTCCCGATAACCTTTTACTTGTTATTATAGTTTGTTATTTATAGATTTTGAGTTAAATGTCAGAAAAACTAACTATTTATGTGTATTTTATCTCATTTTCATTAAATAAATATTAATATAGTTAGCAATTCCATAATTTTAGCAATTTCCTTTATTTTTCAAAATATTGTAATCAAAAATAACTTTTCGACTATTCCATGTGTACCATGCTTTTTTTATATATTCTATAACAAAAAACTTTCCACCGAACAAATTTAGAGGATGTCTAAAAATGCGAGAATCCCATTCAAAACAGAACATCTGGTCACATGAGGTAAACCTCAATGCCAAAACATTGCGTAAATAACCATTTAGTATATGAAGTGTATAGATAAAACGTGTGTTTTCACACGAACTTAAATATCTTGTTGCAATAGTAAATTATCGTGAATGGCCCAATCAATCTGTTCACCAGCTCGTGTCGTGCGATTAGTGAATATGGAAGGAAGGTCGACTTGGAAATCGTCCGTGGCAATGCTGGTTATAATGGTGGACTGTAGGGTTGTCGTGGTCTTAACCGACTTCGAATAAGAGGAAGATGTTTTTGAGCTTTTTTTATTTCCGTAGTTTTTTTATTATATATATCTTTCTTTTCTTATGTGGATCTTTTTAACGTGAATATTTGCGAGGTTCAATTGAATTTTACTTTATTATTTTTCCATTTCTGTTAGAAAAAATACTAAAATTTAGAATATACGTATAAATAAATATAAAGCTTCACGCTGTATCATGGCTGTATAACATAGGGAACCTAAGAACGTAGTGTTAAGATCTCCACTTTCCGCCAGATTCTGAAGGAATTGCGTATTGAGTGGCAAAACTCAACGCCACGTTTTATCCCGTTTCCAGAGACGAGAAATGAAAATAATAAATATTACAATTCTTTGAGTGGGAATTGAACCCACAACCTGTTGCGCATGCACGCCTGTGCTCCTGCGCCACGACTGGCCTCAACGTACAAATATAATTGCCTTTATATTACAATACGATGGTATCATCGTGATTTTCGACACGATCCATGATATCACCGAAAACAAACCTTGGCCCACTGTCACCCGTCCTTTTCCTGACTGACTCTAGATAGTTCTATTGATATTTTATTCCCGTTGCATCTCTCTCTCTCTCTATCATGTAAGGTCGGTGGACATGATTTAAATTAAAAATTCTGTAACCCAAAATATTAAACTTTCCAGAGAAAAGATAGTTCACAACTAAAGGTTAAAAAGACTCGTGTTGGTTTTCTTATATAAATTAATTTGTCGGAATTCAAATTGGCCTTGAAATATTAGTTTTAGTGCATAAAACGGAAACGGTCCATTTTAGTTGATTACGTTATTAATAATTATAATACGCGTTGCTAGTGAAAAAATATGTCTTAAGCAAGTGAAAAGAATCTGTCAGGCCGATTAGTTGGATTATGTTTTATATATAGATGTTAGGTGCAACAGCTTTAGCATATAAGACATACTTGTGTAGTCTAGTAAACTACTTACTAATAACACTAACCAGTAATATTTTGTTTAATATTTAATAATTATTATTTTTTGTATTATTTCTTAATTAACATAGGCATGCTTCCGGCCTTTAACCTAAGTTCTTCTTTGGGTGCTTCTTTAATCTGAATGTTGGCCTCTAGCTTCCTAAACTCTACTCTGTTTAATGCTAGATTGAATAGTTTGTCCAGGAATTTGATACCGATTCTATTGCTAATGTAATTCAGCCATGACTTTTGGCCTAAGTACTCTATTATGCGCATTTCGATGATTTGATTTGGATAAAAATATATTAATTTAAAGAATAAAGAATAATTTAAAGCTAAAAATATAATCAAAGATTGAAAGAGGCCATTCGTGGCGCAAGGGCACAAAGTGTGCCTGTAAACGTGATTGGTTGTGGATTCGATCCCCACTGCAGGAAATGAAATATTTATTAAAATGTATATTTTCCTTTCTTCGCTCTGGTGACGAAGCGAACCACGGCGTTGAGTTCCGCCACTCGACTCGCAATGACACCAGAATTAGGCGAAAAGTGGGAAGGGAGTCTCTTAATACTAGGATACCTCTGCTTATCCTGATGTGTGCGGGATACAGTGTAAAACTGATTATATTTGATTTTGGTATTTTTTTTAAATAAAAAAAAAGGTACGAACCACATGTCTATACCGCCTAAATATATAAAAAAGTTACAAAAGAATTATAATGCAACATGGCGGAAACAGATATCCCTATTTAATTGTCTATAGTTAAAACCGGAAAAATAGCATTGTTGTAACGTGAAACATCGTTTTCTAAAAACAAACCAAAGGTTTATTGTCCATACTAAAGTTTCACACCAGTCCACTCCACTCCACCTCTGGTCTCCTGGTACAGTGAGTGCCGAGTGGCGAGGAATGCTATATGGTAACGTGAGATTGGTGAATGGGATTCGTTCAACGTGGCCTGCGGTCGGTCTGTGTGTAACCTGACCATAAGAGTGTAGCTGTTCTTGTATTTATTTATATATGTTTATA